>BMAV01011020.1:77533-87715 GCA_019973955.1 Trichonephila inaurata madagascariensis
TCCAAAAAGAAATAATAATAATTATAATAAAAAAAAGAGCACTTTAGAAAACCGAAACTGTACATTGTATTAACTGTAACTATATATATTGTGACTAAAAAATCTGCGAGACAAGATTGTGAGTAAATTTTAAGTTAAGCATTTCGTGTGTTATCCTTTCCGAAAGTATGTTTCCTCCTGTAAAGCTACTGTTCGAAAACTTTTACGAAAATATGGCGAAAAATAGTACGTTTTCGAGCAAAAATAAAAATTAGCCATTAAATTATAATTTCCAAAAACTTATTTAGATTTTGCGTACTACCTTACAAGAATTTTCACACACTAATTATTCACTTTATTATAGCTACAATTAGAGATAATCAAGAAAGTATAATACGTAGCAGAAATCATTTAGAAAAATTTCTTTTTCCAACATTCCATTCTCAGAATAAATATATATGTATATATAATAGTCCCTAGTTTATTTAAAATTATCTAGAAATGGGCTTAATTTTCCAGAAATATATATTTTTATATTTACGGGTATTCTGGTATCTTTTTAAAATATATTTGTATTTTCTTTCTATTTTATTTCGTTGTGTGATTTTCCTGCTGTCTATGTGTTTGTCGAGTTTATTGTTTGGATGTGATCTCTTGTTAGTAGAGAATTGACCTATATATATATGTATATATATGTATAATAAAGTCAATTCCTACTTAGATCACCAAAGAAAAATTTTATTTTATAGCTACCTTTTATTAAATAGTTACAATTAATATAAATATGTATATACATATGACAGAATCACAATATTAAGTGGCAGTTAATTGTTATTAATTATCATTAAAGTATTGTATTGTCATCCAAAATAATCGTGTATACAAACTTTCAATTCAACTAAATGCTTCAAAACACGTCAGAAAAAAAAATCTTTTAAAGTTTTAACCCAAGTCATTAAAAATGAAACCAACGTGGCTGTATCTGTACTTCGTTAAATAATTAGTTTCAGTCAATTAATTTTAATTAACTATAATTAAGTTATCGTATTTTTACCCAAAACAACAGAGCATAGAAAATTGCAGCTCAAACGAGTGCTTTAAAATGTGAGAAAAAAAAACTTTTTCATGTTTTGACACAAGTCGCCAAAAATAATGCCAACGTAGCTGCATTTTTAATTCTTTGAATAATTAGTTTTAATCAATTAATTTTTATTAATTAAAATTAAATTACTGTATTGTCATCCAAAATAATCATGTATATAAAATTTCAGCTCAATTGAGCGCTTTAAGGTATCCGACTAAGATCGGAACCGTGATTTTAAAAAAACGCATAAATGGATAATTTTCATGATATTTAGTGTCACTTAGGTTAGACTACATGTATAAAATTGTTTTAAGGACATTTTGACAAAAAAGAAATTATTTAAATACAATATTTTGGCGAAAAATTAACTTAGAATAACCTTTTTTCAAAATGTTCTCCTTTTATAAAAAATGCTTCTAAAATAATAACATTTTGTGTGTGTGTGCTTATGTAAAGTAAAGACTTCTCCAGAGAGTCTGAACTATTTATTTTTTTTTGAAAAATTCACTTTATTTTCAGAGTTACAACCAATTGAAATAATTATCGGCGTTTTTTTCTTAAAATTGCTCCCCTCTGTTGTCGTAAAATATGGATAAACTCACTTCTAAATTATATATTTCAAAAATTCTAGTTGAGCCTCTGTAGAGAGGTCTGAGCTATATATAGGCAACGTATTATTATAATAGAAGCATTTTTCACAAAAGGAGAACATTTGGAAAACAAATTATTCTAAGTTAATTTTTTGCCAAAATATTGTATTTAAATAAATATTTTTGTCAAAATGCCCTTAAAACAATTTTATACATGTATTCTAATCTAAGTAACACTAAATATCATGAAAATTATCCATTTATGCGTTTTGCAAAATCATGGTTCCGAACGTAGTCTGATACCTTAAAATGTATTTAATTAACGACTGAAAATTCCACGAGGATTAATAAATAAATAAATATATACAGAGAGTGTGTGAGCTAATAGTAGGAATTGAAAAATAAGATAGAAATTCTTGAGTGCGCATTATACTCCGGGGGAGAAAATGACACCTTTAAAAATAAGAAAAAAGTTCCTAGGAAATAAATTAGACTTCTACATATATAGAAATACTGTTTAATTAAAAGAAATCAAATTCCTTATCAACTGTAGATCTGGAAGAGTACATTGCTTTTTGTTTTCTTTCTAAATCTTGGAATAATACCTTGAATAAATGATTTCAAAACATATAGAGCCAGGACTTCAAACCGTAATTTTTTTTGTTCCGGTTCAACTATAAAAATATATCGTTTCTGTACCGGTTTCCGTTCTGCCAAAAATAACGGTTTTCGGTTCAGATCTGAATGAATAATTTTATTTTACGTATATTCTTATTTGTACTACAAATATAATTCTATCGTAAACAAAAATGTAATTCTATCAAAATTTGGAAGACTTTTTATTTCTTCTTAAAAAGTTAACAAGTTCATTCAACTGAATTAAATCTGCTTTCTACAAATAGTTACATTAAGAACCGAAACAGAAAAGTATTAGTGAACACAGTGGCGTAGCTATCAATGGGCTAGGTGGTGCCGTGCACCAGGCCCCTAACACCCTGACCACCATGCAAGCTGAACTTGCGATAATTTCTCCCACACTTAATATATAAATATAAAAGGTTACAACATGTAATCAGGCCAACTCAGTTAAAAATAATTTAGAGCTTGTTAGGAATTCCCCAAAATTCTTTCCTTTGTATGGTGTTGCGAACTTTACTTACTGAAAAGTTTATTTTATTTTTCAATTTTTTTTCATTTTTCTAACTGTTACTTAAAAATAAAATCTTAACATGCATCTTAAAAACCTACACTGGAAGCTATTTCTTCTTGGTCATTTTATTTTTAATAACAATAGGATTCATAAAAAGCTATTTTCCTGCTTCAGTATTTCTCAATCTATTCGTATCTGCAATAGACTATGATGTATTTTTGCCTCCCCTCTCCTCTGTTTTTTCCCAGAAGTGTTTTTTTTTTGTAAAATACTTATAATAATATTGTATTATTTTCTTATTCATGCATATTTTTTGTGTCGAATCAAACTTGGGTACTCACTAATTTTTTTTTTTTTCTTTTTTTTTTTTTTTTTTCTTTTTTTTTTTTTATTTTTAATAAGTTTTGTATTATTTTTTTTTTTTTTTTTTTTTTTTTGCACTACTAAAACCAAAACAATACCCTACGCAATAACTATGCCAATGCAACAAGTATAACTGCTATATACTAAATTTCCCAAATATGCGCAAATGTAAAACTAAAACAATACCCTACACATTACTGTGCCAACATAACAAGTATAACTACTGTATACTAACTCCATAATCAAAAAAAAAAAATACTAATATTGCTCATTTATACACTTCATACAAACTTAAAAATCTTTCTAGTCTCTTATTGTTTGTTAACTTTACCTAGCCTGTTCCTTATTTCAAAATCTTACGTACAAAAACAATACTCAGTTGCTGCCCCGAGAATAATCTCAAAGAAAAGACTCACTTTAAAATTTGTAGACGAAAACACAGGAACACTCATGACCTCTGACGTCTTGACACTTGGAACTCTTGAAAAACAGCAAATAGGCGAACAAGTCCTCTCTCTTAAACCCTCTATGATTCAGCAGGCAGGAATGGAAGACCAGAACTCTTGGAAGCTTCTTGTAGCAGGAACTTATCACAGCTAGGAATTCCAGGGAAACATTTTGTAGCAGGCAATCCGAGAATCAGGCTGTGCTAAAGTTGTCTCATCACAATCGCACATACGACTGGCAATTTTTTCTCCTTTTTACTAAAATACTAAGGATTTGGGCATCTATTCGTAATTAGATTCCTAAAGTTATTCTTTTAAAATTGTGATGGTCACATCGCGATTTCAACTAATTTTCCTCTTGGGTTTCCTTGGGTGCAGAATGGCAATTCTTTCCAACCAACTCGAGAAGACAAGCGTGAATATTCAAATTAGGAATCTTATAAATAGTAGAAGTCTAGCGTACGCTGTGTGGCTATAAGAAGTGAATATACGAGGTCTATGTTTTGCCAGTGCTTAAGTTAAAGTAAGAGGAAATTCCGAGTTCAAGATTTAAGCTATCCCTACCTGTGCGGTCAAGTTAAAGGTGGATACCATTCTACAAGGATAAAAGTCACGTCAGTTAGAATCAAGTGAAATACGGATAAGATATAGCGGTAAGACTGTTAAATCAAGTTATTAAGAACTGTGTAGTTACTGAAGTTAGAAATAGTCGGTAGAGTTAGATATAGTGGTCGGTTACGCGATTATTTGGTAATACGAATTGTGTCCTTTCACTCCAGATTCACTTGAATTGAATATTATTCTTATTATTGTATATTGTTTAAATTAAGATCTTAATTTAATCTCTTAAGTGAGATATTAAGATAAACGTTCTTCGCTTCTTCGCTTCTTCAACGCTTCTTCGTTCCTTCCCACAGATCTAGGTCGCGAGGATAATGTAGAAGTGGGGCACCCCAATCGGGTGCCTTACAAAATTACGCCATTTTGAAGGAGAAAAACGTCTTCCAAAAGGTAAAGACAATATAACATATTTTTAGTTACATTTGCCAAATGGGTAACACATGAATGCAACTATTTGCTCTAGTTTGGTAAATTCTTGAAAACGTCTCTCAAATTCGGAGTGCAGTTTTATTATTGAACCATAATATATTTCTCTGCTTAATGAATACATATATACCTCCATTTTTAACCAACTCATCATAAATATTTTGAGATTTTTTTAATTTATTCTTCCTCAAATGAGAATATATTAGCTTTTACTTGTTTTTGAATCCAATCAATTCTACTGTTGTTTAATTTTCCTTTTGCAATTTTAATATCAATTCATTTAGTGTTATTTCGAAAACAAAATCTAAATCCATCAACCAAACTTTATCACTTAGTTCAATATACGGTTCATCTTTTCATTCTAAAAGACTTTTACTTCCTGTAGTAGGTCCCTGAATTATTGTAAAAAAAAAATACTCCGACTTAACCAGCGAACCATTGAATGATATAAAGATTCCCCGTAATCAGATTCGTTTTCTTCGAGTTGGACCCGAAACATTCTTCTCAAAAGATTTCTTCCTCGAACTGAGTTCACAATAATTTTCCTGCAGGTTCTCTTGACATGAAGTACATTTAGAATTTTGCAACAGAAGGCCTGTAGTGGTGTATAATGCAATTGTAAGAAAGGAAATGTGGCAAGTCATAGTCTCTGATACACAGAGCCAGAAATCCATTGACTGTGTCGGTCGCTGATGGAACCCCATCAGTTGCCATCGGTACAACTTTATAAATCGGAATTTTTGCTCCTCTATGTACTTTTTGAAAGCGCAGTAAACAATTTCACCTCGAGTTTTCTTCTTCAGAAGTAATACAGTAGAACGTCGCTTATCTGAATCAATTGGGACCGCACACCGTTCGGATACGCGATTGTTCGGATAACCGAAAACCGAATACAATCCATGCAATATATGAAACCGGACACTATACGAATATTGAAAATCATCACATGCGGGAAACGTGCTTGAAGAAAAAAGCAAAATAGGTGCAAAATGTCGCAATTTTATCTTTATTGCGGAAAATAATCACTTATTTTTCGCTGTACCATTGCACACCTTTGTTTTTTCGCTGCAAGGTCTCTGATTCTCTAGAGCAAAAGTAGTTGAGTAGGACAGCATTCTGATTGTTTTTCGTACCACTCCATAGCAGCATTTGATGGACACTTGCTACTTCCGTCGTTGCTGTTGTCCTCGTTTTCATCGCCGACAGGGTCGGATCCTTCTTGCACGTAAGTCACAATCTCGTCATCATTTAGCGTTTGAAATCCAGAGTCTTTTGCATCGCATGCCATCCAGGTTTCTACATTTTCTTCATCGCATTCTTGAAATCCTGGGAATAATTGAACAAAGTCGGTATTCTCCTCCCCATGGCCGTCATTGAAGTCTTTTTCGCCTTCTAAATCTGGCCACAGCTTATTCCATGCATTTTCATTTACAGTACATGTAGTTGACGAAAACAAAAAAAAAAGACTGGTCCGGATATTTGACGCTCCGGATAGTAAACATTTGGATAAACGACATTCTACAGTATTGTTTACTATTTTTCAAGGGAAATCAAACTCAATAAATAATATCTTCGGTCAGCTGATCCACCAGATCAGAATTCATCAATTCTATACAGCGTGTGATAGTTCTACGTGAAAGTTGAATGTCTAATATCGAAAGTAATTTCATTTTTGTCCTTGAATGAATCAAATAATGAATAGCCGACTTCCAGAGACGCTTTTTTTTTTATCATTTCTCCATCTGAGAAAGGTTTCTTATGTTTTGATAATACACAACTCACACAAAATGATGCACCATTAGATACAACGCCTTAACTGCCGATGAAAAGTAACGCGATTCGCTCCCCAGTTCAACCATTTTTCACATTGGTGAGCATATGCTGTGTATTGAGGGGGAAAGGAAAGGCACAAAAGAGTAAATCTTTCTCTGAAATAATTAAATACCATTCTCAAACACTAACAATATCATTTTACTGCATTCCAAAGCCTTCGAAATAGTTTTACTGATAACTGCACAAAGATAAGATCGTACTTTTTAAGGACGGTTATATATGTCCGGGGCACTCAACACACCGGTTTGTAATGGCCTCCCCCTGGGGAAGCTTCCTCCTCATCTAATCGACCTAAATCTGTGGAGGGTAAAGATTGATGACCCATGATAAATCCAGTTTATTATGACCAAAGATAATATTCCAAGGCAAGCAAACTATAAAGGGAAACCTTAGAGTGATATAGCGTGAGCTCAAACCCTATGTGAATAAGCGCACGAGATCTGAATAGCTTAAATTTAATCAAGGTTATCATAAGAATTCTAACTTTCTTAATTTATTCTAATAGTTAAAGTCCGTCCTATAATCAGGCGGCGAAATTCTGATCCTTACCGTATTAGCACTGCATTCAGCGACTCAACTCCTTTTCCTTCTAATCTACGATTATTAAACTTCAACTATATATACACTAGCTTATCTGCATATCATGGTTTCTTCTTTAGAGGGATGGCTGTGAAATAACGCGATTGCTGGCCCAAAGATTCCCCAAGAGGATTAGTAGAAATTCTCATAAGGTCCCGTCACAGGTTGATCAAGATGGGTGTATACGCCGGTGGCGCTTAAGGGGTAAATAAAAAGCGATTGTTGTCTGATTAATTGCGATTTAAATTCTTTTTATTTTTGCTTATGCAATTCGTTTTTTAATGAAAAATCTGTATCAAAACTTTTATTTATACTTTTGGAATGCCTTTCTACGTTACCTTTTTTGGAAGAGCCACGCTTGCATGATATACATAGCCCACACACATTTTACATTCACCCTTATGAAGAAAAACAGTTCTTTCTATTATGTATTAAAATTGTATGTTTTCTTTTCTTAACACTTGTTTCCGACATTATACGCCTCCTTTAAAATAAGACAGATTACTATTTTTACTACAAAAACACAAGCAGCATAAAGTCTTCAAGTGGAATGTTTCAACAACTATAAGCAACTGCTAGATTGTAGTGAGGACGTTTTCAATACAGCAAGCAGCAAACATACGTGAACTTCTGAATCTATAACCAACCTTAAGGCTGTTTTCGCCATATATACGAGAGTGTGAACTTAACGCGGAGCACATTTTCGGACAGAAAAAATATTTCAATTTTTATAAAAACTTTTGACGTTGTAATGCATGTATTTGTTTATAATATAGTGTTTTTAAAATTTCAAAATATTTAATAAATAATTAGTTTTTCCTTTTAACATGCAAAGGGATAGCTGATTTAACATTACGGTATAGGAGAAAAAAATGTGAAACACATTTTGTAAAAGAAAGAAAAAAAAAATGTGTCAACTTGGATGAAAATGAGTAATAATGTAAAATAAGTGATTCTCTATAAGATAGCGAAGACAGAATATAATATTAACGTTTGAGTACTTTTATATCTGAAAAAATATTCCGAATTCGGATCCTATCCTTTAACATTAACTGAAGACGGCCTTAACGCATTCGCTGCCGCGTGTCTTTTATCTTAGGACGTAACATTAACACAAAAACCCAATCCCTCGGAAGCGTGATTTTTCAGTAGCCTATCACGTGTTATCGCGGGAAGAGCTGGTCAACGTTTATTTTCCCCTTTAGTCAGCGTATGTGGGGGTGGGGTGGAAACCCATTTCTACGGCTGACATCGTGGGGATTGCATTTTCTCTCTATAGTCGTACAGAATGGGTTAAGCGTCATCGTGTGCTTCCAATAATAATACATATATCGTCTACACATAGTCGCATGCATTGTGAAGAACCGATACCAGTCTAACTGGCGTTGGTGTTCCACAAATATATTTATTTTAGTATGAGAGTCTTAGGTCTTACGTGAGGGCGGTCACCCCAACATGTATTGGACGTCCACCAGTCTGTCTCGATCATCGGCTATAGAGTATATATTATCGCATGAACTTGTTAATTATCCTCTTTTTCAGCACTTATCACTTTATTATTACCTTTTACGTTTTGACATCCTTATTCTTTGTTGAGCCCCTGTCATTGTACTTGTGCAACGAAGATTTTCTTCGAAAAAAGGAATATTTTCGAGCAAATCCTTAATAACTTCATTGTAATCAATTTCCATTGCAATATCATTTTGAGTGCATTGCAACATCAAACCGTTAAGCTTTTCATTTTCCATAGTAGATCTCATTTCAGTCTTCATTTTTCTCTCCTTTTTTCAATCCTCCAATTTTTTGTACCCCCAAAACCAATCTTTGGTGACGTGGATCAAGCGGACACTTTGAAACTCATCGTGGTTTCAGCGGACACATTCCCCCCATCTTAGAACAGATTCGATTATCGAATTACAATGATAAATTCATTTTTGCCAATCAATTTTAATTATTTATATTAAATTGTTAAGATTTTATAGAGCGAATACATTTTAAACTTAGCGAAATGTAACAAAAAAAAAAAAAACTTTTAGAGAAATATTTAAAAACTAATAGTAATAAAGTATATAATAAACGGTATGAACAAATTTCAAGGATTTTGTATTTTAGAGTCAAATAAATATTAGAACAGGTGTAATTACCATAACAATGATTTTGTGATATGGTCGATCTTTGTCGACCATATCGTTGTGAGTCGGCGTGAATTAGAGGTGTGGGATTCTCGAAATGAAGAGACATTTTAGAATTCTGAATATGGCTTTATTAAGAGTTTAACTTAAATTACTTATATATTGAACACACTTATATTAAGTGAGAATAAACCAAAACACGTAGCCGTAACTAAAACAGATCGCGTAATTGGATTACTTATCTAAATAATTATATTATCCGCCTACTCTCAATCCTAATAATATTATGATTTCTTGTATCAAATGATTTGTCCTACCTTGAATTTCTGCAACGGTTCAATCACCTTCAGATATTCAGTTAGGCTCGAGTGCAATAGTATGCACTTTGTAGTAATGGCGGGAAATCTTGGTAATCTTTTGATAGGCCGTCAAATTACACTTCTACCTTTTCCAAACAGAGCTTTCTCTAAATTGCCATCGCGCTTACTAAAACTTCTGTCCTATTAAAGGCTATCTTATTTGCATCTATACTTTCATTTCACTTCTTGGATTTGGGTTGGAAAAGATTTGCCATTAATCTTGGCCGTCAAAGAACACTGATTTTATGTTACAGAAAGGACGTGTGAGCCGTCACAATTTATTTTATTTACTTGTATTTTACTTCTAGTACTTATTTTTACTTATATTAATGAAACTAATTAATTTTATGGCAATTGCACCTGTTCTAATATTTATTTGACTCTAAAATACAGTTTTCTACAAAATTCCTGAAATTCGTTCATAACCTTCATAGTATACTGTTACTTGCTATAAATTTTTAAATATTTCTCTGGAAGTTTTTATTTTTTATTACATTCCGCTATGTTTAAAATGTATTCGCACTATAATATCTTAACAATTTAATACAGGTAATTAAATTTGATTGGCAAAAATGTATTTATTCTTGTAATTCGGTAATCGAATCTGTTCTAAGAGTGGG
>BMAV01011020.1:95864-110435 GCA_019973955.1 Trichonephila inaurata madagascariensis
TAAGGCACAAGGTTCTATTATACAAAGCCATTCTTCGCCCCATCATGTTGTACGCTTCTCCCATCTGGGCAGGGGCGGCAGTTACTCACCTGAAAAGATTGCACACTTTTCAAAACATTCAACTGCGTAGAGCAGCAAACGCACCTTGGTTTGTCAGGAACGAAGTCTTGCATAATGATCTTAATGCTCCGCCGCTTCTTGATTTCAACAAAAAACAATCAGAAAATTTCTTCAACCGGTTACCACAGGTTTCAAATGAATCTATCAGGGAAATCCCGGCTTACGACAATTCTATTCCTAGCTCTTCTAAGAGACCTAGAGCAGTTCTTAATCATTCGTATCAACACTTCCCAGCTCTGAAAAGGATGAGAATGTCTTGATACGAATTAAAAAATTATGAGCTTTATTGTTACACTAGTTGTCTTCTTTTGCAAGACTTCTCTCACTCTAATTATTCCCCTCCCCCGCGCCATGCAAGCTTTTGTTAGCGTTTCGTGTGGCAACTTCACCCGTCATGATCTTATTTCAACTCCTCTACCTTTTCTTACTTTCTTCCAAGTGGTTATTTAAAACTTCCTTTCAATAACCACACGCAGTTATCTTAGAGGTAACATGTAACGGACTTAAAAATATTTTTCTCTTAATCCTTGTTATTAAAGAAATATATCTCTTCTTTCCTCGTTCCGTCAAGATGCGGCAAACGGTTGAAAGACGGGCTTTGCTGTCATGGAGATAAGACGTCATTTTCTCTTCGTTTTCCTATGAAAGCGAAACAGAAACTAAATCAACTGGGAGAGTGGTTTCCACCCACCCCTCCACCAGCGTTATTGCGCTGCATTTAATGTGGACTGCTTTTTATTTTTATATGTAACTTCAACAAATTGTTCTCTGTTCAATTTATTATGATGAGTGGATAATAGAGTTATCTCTAAAGTTCCACGTAAATGTATAACCGTTACCTTAAAAAATCTGTGGCCAACGTGCAAAATTGTAAATGGAAGGCCTAGACATCCAGCTAGCCAAGGATCTGTTGAACGATCAGATCAAGATGTTGGAGCTATGCTACGTGCATGGCTAATTAACAATAACACAAAAAATTAGGCTCTAGGTTGTTAATTTGTTCGTTTCCAAAAGAATTCCTCTTTTCACATAGAACCATTAAACGATCACCTTACAAAGCTTTATTAGGATCAGAACCAAAAAATAAGATTCCGATCTAGTCATATTTAAAAAGGATTGCTTGAAAAACTTGTTACTGAAGAGGACTTGGATCTACTTCTTAAGGTATCCGACTACGTTCGGAACCGTGATTTTGCAAAAGCGTATAAATGGATAATTTTTATGATATTTAGTGTCACTTAGATTAGAAAATGTATGTAAAATGGTCTTAAGAATATTATTACAACAAAAAAATTATTTAAGTACAATATTTTGACAAAAAATGAACTTAGAGTGACCAATTTTCCAAATATTCTCCTTTTGTGAAAAATGCTTCTTTTATAATAAAATTTTGCCTGTCTATAGCTCAGATCTCTGTGAAGAGACTCAACTAGAATTTTTCAAATATATAACTTAGAAGTGGGTTTATCCATGTTTTACGACAACAGAGGGGAGAAATTTTAAGAAAAAAAATGCCGATGATTATTTCAATTGGTTGTAACTCTGAAAATAATATGGATTTTTCAAAAATCCTAGTTCAGACTCTCTGGAGAAGTCTTTAATTTATATAAGCACACACACACAAAATATTATTTTTTTAGAAGTATTTTTTATAAAAGGAGAACATTTTGAAAAAAGATTATTCTAAGTTAATTGTTTTTGCCAAAATATTGTATTTAAATAAATTTTTTTTGTCCAAATGTCCTTAAAACAATTTTATATATGCATTCTAATCTAAGCGACACTAAATATCATGAAAATGATCCATTTATGCGCTTTTTTAATATCACGGTTCCGAACGTAGTCGGATACCTTAATCAACAGGACCATGACATTACTTCAACACCAGAAGGCTTACCAGTAATCTCCTTAAAGAACAACAATGACGTTTCAAAATCTCTCTCTCTCTCTCTGCTAGCCCCTGAATTACTTGATTATAATGCTTCAACTTCAAAAGATCTGCCAGCACTTGAATTAATTGAATACAGTGCTCCAGCTTCAAAAGATCAGCTAGTACCTGAATTCATTAATTACGCTGCTTCAATTTCTTATGATCTATCAATGGACAAATCAACGAAAAATAACACTTTAGTTTCTTCAACTCCTGCTTCTACAGTTAAAACATATGTAGTGTTTCTTGCATCAGAATGGAAAGCAGCGACAGTAAAGCATGTTGTGTTCTCTGCGGAATGGAATTTACTGGAGCCCATTCATGTAACATTTGTAAAAATCAGATGCCCGCAATATGTGGAAATACAGTAGGAGAAGAAGGATATATGGATCGAAAATTCTATGCTATTTATGCCAAAAAGAGAACGTTAAATATCAGAGAGAAAATGCTGCAAAACACCTGAAAAGATTAGCTGAAAAGATGAAAGAAGTTTCTTTGAAGAAATTCCACAGTTCTGGCAAATGTACCTAAAGTAGATAGAGGTCCATTAAATGGAAATAACATTGTGGATAATATGATATAAAAATAATTAGTATCAAATTGGTACCTCAGTTGGAATTATAAAAGATTGGCTACCTAGAAACGCTCTTCAAATTGCTACTATAACATTTACCGCAACATTTCCACGGATTAATCAAGTCTGCGTGAACTTGCAAACAAATTATCCTTATTTGAAGGTCAAGGATTTAGGAAGCGTTCCTGTGAACAATCAAAAATACAATGTAAAACAAAAAGATGTGCATGTAAAAAAAGTAACGTACTTTGTAATTCAAAATGCCACAAATCAACAACATGTTTTAATAAAAATTAATGAACATTTTTAATAACATCCCCTAAAAATGTTTAAAAAATTTTACTAAAAATATCCTTTTAGTTTTTAAAAATATCAGCTTAAGGGAACTTGGCACCCTAAAAATGACCTAAATATCCTTTTTCAACTAAAAAAAAAGGTGTTACAAATAAAACAGGATATTTCTGAAATATTATATTAATGTCATGTTTATTTATCTTGAAATGTGTGCTTGTAAAACTTTTTAATTAAGGCATTTTGTTTAAATAATTTTATAATAACTGTTCTTATCCATCATATGTTTTCCATAAAAATATTATGTGAAGAAAATTTTTTTTAAATTTCTGCTATGGCAGAATTTTTTTTAACATCTCCCTTGAGTTTTATGCAATTAATACTCTTTAAAAAAAAGGATTGTTTATAAAATATATGGGTTGAAATAATATGTAAATGATATTATTCTTAAGAAAAATATGTAGCTAATACTTTAAAAGTGGTATTTTATGCTTATTTAAGATTATAATAATATTTTTTTTAGTTATAAACTCTTTAAAGTGGTTTTTCTCGGTTTGTATTTTTCCGTATTCAAAATGCTTCTCCTTCCACAATTATTTACTAATCACTTCCATTTTTTTCCTGTGTTTGTATAATACATGTAAAAAAATTGGGAATCCATTTTGCTGCCAACTTAATATTTTTTTTTTAAAAAAAATTAACATGTAGGAGATTTTGGCTTCTTTCTTGAATTTTATACCATACGTATTAATATTTTATTTTTTTTCTCCAAAATTAAGTTTTTGTAAAATTGATCCCTAAATTTGTTAAAGCATTCTTAGAAATATTATAAAAATATTTAAGATCGGAAAATCAGTAAATACACAAAAGGTGTATTATTTTAAAATTTTCCATACATTTTTTAAAAAATTTTAAAATTGTGTGAACACTATGTACAAATTTCATCTCGCATCATTTTTTCAATAGAAACATTATATAAAATGCTAAAATATAATTTTTAAATACTTAAATTTTTTTAAAAAATTGTTTAAAAGCTGCCAAGTAAACTTAAGTACCTATTTCTTTTGTTAATTAGTTTAGAATAAATATTTTTGTTTCGATGTCTGTTGTTGTATTACTTGCTCAACATTTAATAATGCATAATTCCCTATATTAATGCTTTTAATGTCTTAATTATTAATTCGTATAATTAAAATATTCGTATAATTCTCGGTTCTTGATTTAAAAAGGAGAGAACTTCTAAATAATAATTTCTAAAATTGAAGTAGGATTATCTTTTAAGTTCTCATAACTCAGTCTCAAAGTAGATTTCGGCAAAACCCAATTTTACTGTATCTCTACTCAAAAAATAAACGTGCTTGCAAAATTTGAAGTCTAAATCGAGAAGTTTAAAAAAATAATTTTTTTATCAATTCACCCCAGTAAACATCAAAGAGTAAATTTCCGAAAGACCCGTTCTAGAGAATTTCAATTCAACAAAAGAAACATGCATACCAAATTTCATTACTGTAGGTCTAGTAGTAGTTAACACCAGCAACTCACCGCTCGCTTCCAAGGAGTCGATGGCCGCGGTAGTCGAGTGGTATAGGTATCGGACCGTGGCTTGTCTTGTCACGAGTTCGAGCCCAGTACCACCAAAGACCCGCCGTGTAGGGCAGCGATGCACGTTAAATCTGTCGAGAGCTGAAACGTCCTCCCGTTGGTGTGGTGTGGTAGTTAGGAGAGGGGGTGCCAGCTCAGGTGTCGTCCACGTCACTTGACCATGGTTCAAAATTACGTGGTCCGTCGCCAAAAGCCCTCGTGCAGCTGAACAGTGTGACGTTAATATTCAATCAATCAATCAACCAAGGAGTCGATTTTCGTAACATCCGTTCTCAGCAGATCTATATTCAACAAAAGAAACATTCCAACCAAACTTCAAATCTAACTGATCAAAAACAGGAATTTTCATCTATAGCACCCCTTATCCCCTCGCAATCCTCTTTGGGTGTCGGATTCGGCAAAATCTGTTCTTAGCGGATGTCTATTCTATGAAACAAACCCCCTTAGAATTCTATTTTTGCAAAACTTTTTTGTAGCGAATCTTTATTTCATGAAAAAAACCTGTGTGCCAAATTTCAAGACTGTACGTCTAATAGTTTAAAAATGGAAATAACTACTTATAACGCCCTTTAATCCTCACAACGCTACTTGGGGGGGGCGAATTTCACTAAAACCATTTTGTAGTGGGTATCTACTGTGTAAAAGGAATCTGCTTACCAAATTTCAAGGCTGTACGTCTAATAGTTCGAAAATGGGAATAATTGGCTGTAACGCCACTTTAACCCCTCACAACCCGCTTGGGGGGTCAGTGTTCATTAAAACCTCTTTTGTAGCAGATCTCTATGAAAGAAACATGGCTGCCAAATTTTAAGTCTGTAGATGAAATAGTTCAAGAACGGGAATATTTATCTATAACAGCACTATAATCCCCCGCAACGCCCCTTGGGGGTCGATTTTTGTAAAACCCATTTCTTCATAAATCTCTACTCCATGCATGAAATCTGCGTGTTAAATTTCAAGACTGTACGTCTAATAGTTTAAAAATGGAAATAATCATTTATAACGCTCCTTATAATCCCCCGCAACGCCATTGGGTATCTTTCGGAACATAGTTTTACTAACTCAGAAACCTTCGCGGACATGTGTCCAACCACTCCCCAAAGTTTCATCGTAATAGGATGAACGGTTTAAGAAGGCATAACAGACACACAAATAAACATTCATTTTTATTTGTAAACGTCGCAGGGCAAAATGTGTGTTGAGGAGAAAGAGGGAAGGTAAAGGTCGGGTAGAAAGCGAAAACATAGTTCTAGAAATGCTGACTCGTTCATTTCATTATTTCACTAAAACAATTCGGGGATTTAATTAATTCATTTACTTACAACAGGGAAAAGACATAAAAAAAAGAGACGTTATTTTAACATCGTGCGTGAATTGATCATCTCCTTTAGGGATTTGGCAAAAGCTCTAATTTCATCGTTTCCCTGCGACATACATAATCCCCACTTCCCTGATCGGGAAACTCAGAAATGACAGGTTTCTTTCGCATTCGAAAAGTAAAATTAATTTGCTAATTTGGAGGTAAACAAGAAAAGTAGGAGCTAACCTCATAAAAAAAAATATATCATCCATGATTTTAAGGAAATTTGGTTTTCGCTTTGAACCGGTAATGGGAACCTTTTGTCAACTTTTTATTAAAATTTATCTAGTACCTATACAGATAATCAGATTCCATTTTAAATGCCAGTTGAAATTTCATAAAACCAGCATCCTGATTTCTTTTCAAAAGGATATATTCGCTGTTCTCTGAGGCAGTGTTACCAAACCTTTTAATCGATCAACAATGAGATATGTTTTAATTAGGGTTACTTTTTAAACATAAAGCACTACTCATTCGGAAGACAAAACAAAACTCAGAATCTGATAAAAGGAAGATAAAAAATTCATCAATGTTATTATTATAGAGCACAGAGGCAGCTGGATGTGTTTGAAAACTTTGGTTTGATTTTCGAACTTACAGGCGTCCTTAGTTCCCCCCCCCCTTAATATGCACATTACATTTATTTTTATATGTGTTTTTAAAATTTTGATATTTTGGCGCAGCTCAGCCCAATTTGGCGCCATAAAACTGCACACTCACTTCCCCCTCCCTCTTATATTTACATTTCATTTTTTTTGAGCGAAGTCTGAAAACGTATTTCTGTTGCGCTATATATCAATGTTACTACGATACTTGTGATTGATAGTACTTGTGAATTATTTCTATACTTGTGATTATATTTCGTGAATATTTGACAGCAAAGACCTTACAGAAAGCAAAGGTAAAAATAATTTATGTTTCATGTTCAAATTATATTATTAAGTTTATTCTGAAAATAAAAAGTCAAGTTTGACCAGCCATTATTTTACAATTTTAAAAAATTAACAATTTTTTTGAAGTTTTTTCAAATTCTTATAAAATGCTCACTTTTTAAAAAATTTTTAGGGATTTATTTTTTTTTAGAATATTGTAAACAAAAGTTAGCATGGATTTGAAAATCTATATTCTCTTGTTGATTTTTAGTAATTACTTTTCTAGAAAAACCTGGAAAAATCACGAAAATTTTTAAAATAGTAACTTAAGAATTTAAAAAAAAAATAACTAGAGATCTCAGCCTTAAATCCATACTAACTTTAATCGAACATACGTTTAGGAGTGTATACAAAAAATTTTCAAGGCTCTATCTTGAACAGATAAAAAGACTTAGGGATTAGAAAACACTTATAGCTTCAAAATTGAAAGTCTGAGAAAAACCCATTTAAAGTTTGTAAAGACATGAAACAAAAACTTATAATGCCCGTAAAGCATTAATTTTTTAATATGTTATTTACCAATGTATATTCTATGTTAAAACATTATTCTAATTAAATATGACTGAAAATAATATATTTAATTCAAAATATATTTTTGCAAAATATTGATAGCATTTGTTACGACATGTTATTTGGCTTAATCTTAACCTACTATTACCCAAATGTTTCCACAAAAGTTTTCAAATACAAATCATTTATGTAAAAAATAATAATGATACTAACTTAAGCTAAAAATAGCAAGGTTTGTTCATAAAATTTGATTTTTTTTTTTGTTTTAAATCGGGGCAGTTTAGGAAGTTTAGCTCTTGTTGTAAGATTTTAAAATACTAAAATATAGTACTACAATACGTTTAGTATAATATGGTTTGGTACATCAAAAGAAAATATTCAGTTTTATCTGCAATACTTTCAGAATACTTGTATTCGGAAGTCTTAATTGCAGTATAAGCTGAGGGCTGATTTTTAGATACATCATTTTCTGTAGTATTCTATCACTTCGAAATATTGTTTTTCACAGCAACCTGAGAACGTTTTGGCCATGGCATTTTCTCAACAGGAAAAATTAATGATAAAGCTTCTAAGTTATATAAACTATTTTTTGAGGTAAAAATTGTTCTTGAAATCAATCTTAATTAAATAACTATGTGAGAACTTAAAAAACTCTAACCGTAATCAAGCGGGAATGATTTTAGTAGAATTGAAAGAATTTGGAACACAGAATTGAAATAATTTGTAAGTTTTATTGAACAAAATATTTTCAGTATTGCTTTGAATGCACACAGTTTCTCAAAATATTCAACAATTCCATACAGTGCCAATTTTTATTTCTGAAAATTCAAAATATATCAAGATCCAACTCACATAAACAAAAAAATAAGTTCAATAATCCGTTATATTTATCAAACAGATTTACGGACCTCAATTTGAGTGGAATTGCAATCATTAGACCAGGGGTCGGCAACTTATATGGCACGCGTGCCACATGTGGCACGCCGTACAACTCTCAGTGGCACTCTGCACTTCTTTATAAATTTGTCAATTCGTCAAATTGAAAAAGTCACAAAATATACGTCTGATTTTGCGATATAAAAGTAGAGCGATGCAAGCAGGTTTGCATTAAAATATGTTTAGTTAATTTTTTTTAACTATAATGAAGGGAAATACTTATATCTTATGTTGTCTATTTTTTATTTTAATAAATGTTCAAAAATACATAATATATGTGCAATTTGAATTCTTTTTTTTATTTTTGCTTATTTTAATAAATATGTTTAAAAATGCATAATATATGTACAATCTGAATTCTTTTCATTTTTTGTTGAAGAAATAGTTATATTTTATGCTGTTTGTATTTATTTTAAGAAATATCTCTTTAGTTAATGAGAAATTAATATATAATAAAATTGTAAATATCTATATTATTGACCTCTATTCTCTAACTCTGCATGCATAATCGCGGGAATCGTTTTCAAAAGTGTTCTATTGTGTGGCGCGCTGAATGTAAGTGGTAGATTCGTATGGCACACCACAGCTGAAAGATTGCTGACCCTTGCATTAGACCAATGGCGTATGAGAATATTAGTAAGGTGACCAACCGTCCTCCTTTATACGTTCTGTCCTTCCTCGAAAAGTGTCCTCCTACTTGTCTTCCTTTTCAGTATTTTAATATTTATCTGTTAATCTCTGTATTCAGAGACGAGCCAAACATGTTTCCAATATGTCCAAATGGTCTGAAACAAATATCACACGAAATAAGAGTTTTTAAATGTAGTTTTTGGCTTAATCGCAAGTAAATTGGGAAGATATAGAAAATTGTGTTGAGTTTTTATCGAAATAAAATGCCTGATATTAAAATCGATGACAATGGTCTGTTTGAAGAAGAAAGAAGACCGAATGCATATTTAAATTCTAATAAATTAGAACACAACTGGAAAATACTTAGACCATTTCAAAAACGAACATATTCCATATGAAAATGTAATTATTCTTGTTAAATTTACGTTGTGCTGCCCTGGAACTAATACAGCAGTTGAAAGAGTTTTTTTAGTTAGTAATGATTTTTGTGAAGCGACTAGTGAGAAATCAAAATTGAATGTTAATATTAGCTACAGTGCTTAACGTAAATTTCCGATACATAAGAAAATGATATGTTGACAAAAAAAAAATTATTCAATGAAAAAATACTCTTTTAAGATAATAATTAAAAAGAATGTAAGCGTAATTAGCGTATTTTTGTTTGAATTAATAAAACGTTTCATATATTTAAGTTGTAAATTTTTCTTAAATTTTTAGTCCTCCTTTTCATTGTAAAAAAATGGTCACCTTAATAATATGCGCATTTTGTATATTTACCTCATTTAGAGCATCATGCATGTCTGCTGAATAAGATAAACTTTGCAACCATATTTCATCACATAATTCTAGCGCATTGTTATGATTATTTATTTAAATTAATGACATTTAATTATGACATTTTATTTAAAATTAATCTAAATTCCGGATGCACAAGCATGGTTTTTTTTATGTTCTTAGGATAATTCTGCTCATAACAAAATCAATAATAAATAATTTAATTTTATTGCTTTTATGAAATCTATCATTTTCACAGCATCGTTTTATAAGTCTTTAGGTGTCTCAGGAGCGTTAATTTTGTCTCGAGGGGTGAAAATATAAACAATTTTCAAACAGGTATAATTCTTTTAAATATAATTAAATAATTCAAATCTTTTGCGCATTATTTACAAAGGATTATGGTTTCAAAAAAGTACGAAATGTTTGAAATATAATTATAGTTTTAAAAATTATAAGCATATGAAAATAAGAAATAATTTTGCAATAAATATTAAGTAATTTTTGCGTTGTGCACGCTATTTTTTCTAAAAAAAGTAGTCCCTTTGATGTATAAAACTTCATATAGAAGTATAAAATGTATCATAACTCTTTAAAGCCTACTTAAGGTATCCAACTACGTTCAGAACCGCGATTTTGCAAAAGCTTATAAATGGGTAATACAATATTTATGATATTTAGTGTCACTTAGATTAGAAAACGTATATAAAATTGTTTTAAGAATAGTATTACAATAAAAACTTATTTAAGTACAATATTTTGACAAAAAATGAACTTAGAATAACCCATTTTTCAAAACATTCTCCTGTTAAGAAAAATGCTTCTATTATAATAATATTTTGCTTTTGTATAACTCAGACCTCTGTACAGAGGCTCAACTAGAATTTTTGAAATATATAATTTAGAAGTGGATTTATCCATATTTTACGACAACAGAGTGGACAAATTTTAAGAAAAAAACGCCGATAATTATTTCAATTGGTTGTAACTCTGAAAATAACGTGAATTTTTCAGAAATCTTAGTTGAGAGCCTCTGTAAAGAGGTCTGAGCTATATACAGGCAAAATATTATTATAATAGAAGCATTTTTAACAAAAGGAGAACATTTTGAAAAAAGATTATTCTAAGTTAATTTTTTGCCAAAATATTGTATTTAAATAAATTTTTTTTGTCAAAATGTGTCCTTAAAACAATTTTATACATGTATTCTAATCTAAGTGACACTAAATATACTGAAAATTATCCATTTATGCTATTTTTGAAAATAACGGTTCCGAATGTTGTCAGATACCTTAATTTAAGAATAATATATCTTTTGTATTTCAAAATATTTAAAAAATATTGAAATTTTAAAAAAAAATTTTAAATGTTATTTTTTTTATTTTTTAAAAAAATATAATTTATTATTCTATTCATATAAAAATACTACGATGTAATAAGGATACATTTATATAAACTTTATAAATCAACTTATTGCTAGTATATATATATAATTAAAGCTACTATTTTAGAAAATAGCATGGGCAACATGAAACTTAATATTTCTTATGGAAATTTTTCTTATTTTCATATGCTTATAATTTTTAAAATTGTTTATATTTTAAACATTTTACACTTTTCTGAAGCCCCATTCCTTTATAAATAATGTGTAAAAGATTCAAATTATTTTATTTTAATTTCAAAGAGTAAAATATATTTGAATATTATTTATGTCTTCAGCCCTCTAGAGAAATTTAACTCCTCTGAGACCACTTAGCATTCTTAATCCATTTTACTACCGTGATACACTGTATCAAATATGATGTTATGATTAAATTTCCTTTTTTTCCTTTCTCCATTTTTTTGTATGCTCATTAGAATCAAAAAATGGGAAATTGGCTCTCATGTGTAAACAACATATGATTCCGATAAAATATTAGCTTCATCATCATTGACTTTAGTGAAGTTAAAGGTCTTAATTTTCTTTCCCTTCGATTCATGCAAACTTCTTGCAGAATGTCCTTTTAAGGTATCCAACTACCCTAAAATCATGTTTTTTTTAAAAAAAATTGACAAATTCTTTTAATTATTTTATTTTATAGGCCATCTTATTAGCTTTATAAAAATACCAAGGTTTTTATTTTCCGTTCGTTAGAACAAAAACTACAAGTGTTTTAGTAAAAGCAGATGTCATAACTTTACATAAGATGTCAAACTTTAAAATGCGTTTTTTTCGAAAAGCTCAAACGGGGACAGCGATTGCTCAAAAAGTTTTAAAAATAATTCTCTGAAATTTTTTGTGTATGTTCTGTATAACAGTAGAAGTGTTTTAACCTTCAGATTTATCAATCACTGTTTTATTACAAAATTTACAGTTCTTTATGTGAATATAATCACTGTTTTTTTAAAGCAATTTCATATAATAACTAAGATAAAGTGTGCTCTAGTTTTTGTAAAAATTAACATATATCTTTTCCTCAAGGTCATTTCAAAAATGAATAGCATAGCAACTCATCAGAATTGAAAAATTGAAATTAGTTTATAAACTTTTGGTACAGAAGGGACTCCGTTTATGTTATTTTTTGTAAATTTTTACCCATTTTAGGAGTAATAATTAATTTTTTTCTTCTTAATTTTAGCCTTTTTTCTTGAAATGTATTAGAAAAATCTAAAAATCACAAAAAAAATCTCCATATCTCCATTTAAAAAAAAAAGTTGTCACAAGTAGTCGAATATCCTTAACCAGCTGTTCTAAGTACTCTTCCAGTTGTTTCTGGTGAAAAAGAGGAAAACAATTGATTGAATTTTAACAGAAACTTTTACACAGAGTTCAGATGTTGATTTTTTTTTTTTTTACATTTCTTTTAACTATAAATCTGTTTTTTGTTTTTTTCCCGAGTTATCTTTATCGAAAGGACAATTTTACTCTTTTTATAAACTTTATTTTCTTTTCTCAAGCGCTTTATAAAAATACAATAAGCAATGCAGCTGCATGAAAATTACCAATTTGGCAGGTGTTTTTCCACTTATATAATAAAAATAAAAAATTTAATTGCATTTACTTTATCAAACAGAATATTTTCTCTACGTAAAAAAAAATTGCTCCAAACGATATTTTAACCCTTTATCAGCTGCATTATGATTTATTGCAAATTTCTTCATGCAATATTTTTTTCTCAATCACTGCATTGAAAATTATGGGATATACATAAATAAAATACCCAACTTTGGGAAATTTAATTTGAGAAAGTAGAGTTTTAGTAGAGCTAATTAGTTAGATTGGTACTTTAAAGTACACAAAGGTCTCAAGTATTCTCGTAGCACGTAAAGACCGAATGACGTTTTTAACACAGTTTTAACTCTTAAAAAATCCTAAATAACCAGAAAAAAATAATATTTTACAGCACAAAATATTTATTTTGAAAGATTATTAATTTTTTAATTTTTTGTTGCTTAAGTTGCTTTTTTTTTATGTTGCTAATTTTTTAAGTTTACGTGTAAAAAACACGTAAACTTAGTTTGATGATATTCAAGTAAACAGTTTTTTTTTTCATTAATACACAGAAATTCATAACACGTTACGCATTTTGAGTGAGGTTTCGATTGAATGTTTTTTAAAGCATTGCATCCTGGCGTAAGAAATGCTGTATTTTCATAACATGAACTACTGCACTTTGAGTTCAGTATCTTGATCGTCATCCTAAGAATCTAACCAAAATTCCAGCAGAAAATTTGCTGGGACTTTATTTGAAAAATCATCTCTGTTAGTACATCATTGATTTCAGATAGTAGGTTCTGTAATAAATCTAAAAAAGCCTCTTGAAGACAGAGTTTCTTTTTTCCATACATTCTTAGAAAAGGAAATAATAATAATAGCACCTTTTGAAAATCTCCTGTTATTGTTAAATCTCAGTTACACGTAAGGAAATTAAAATGTTGTTAATTTTTAAATAAGAATAGATATTTTATTTAATTGTGTGGCAAAAAATAAATAAATGATATATGATGTATTAACAAAAAAAAAATCATTGAATGGAAAAATCCTTGTTTAAGTAAATAATTAAAAGGAAATAAGCGTAATTAGTTTATTTTTGTTTAAATTAATAAAATGCTTCGCGCATTTACGTTGTAATTTTTTCGTCCTCCTTTTCATTGTAAAAAAAAATTGGTCACCGTAGTAATTAGCTGTTACACTTCCGGGTAAACTAACCCAAGCTTTCGCAAAGCAAGCAGTGAAAATTTTTGTGTCGAGGAGGCATAAAGATGAAAGCAGTTTCTTAAAAATGACTTTTATTAATAATTAAGGATAAAGTCGATGTGCTCGTCACTGGAGTGATCAAAAACAATAAGTTGACTAATAAAATCTTACAAGGAGAGGGCACGACTAAGGAAATTCATTTCGGATCGAGACTTGGTGTAATAGTAGTACTCTTTTAGGGTGTTCACCCCTCGATGTAATTCCATCGAGTGGCCAGTCAATTCGGAGAAATCAGCCTTCGAAATTCATGCTAAGCTTTTATACAATTAAATTTTAATTTTCCGTAACGAGTTCGTAGCTTGATTGATAAATCGTCTGCTTTCTTTGCTGGAGGTTAGGGTTCGATTCCACGCGATCAACTTTTTTTTCTTCAATTCATTTAATTATTTTTTTTAATTAAATAAATTTATTTATGAAAGGTTTATTAAATATTAAATGATATTTTTTGTAATTATTTTGTATTTTATAAAATAAAAAAATTACTTTGATTATATATAAATAATTATATTAAATTTTATAAATCTATTTTATATTAATAAATAATATTTATATAATAAGATATATAATAAATATTAAATGATATTTTACAAAAAAAATTAGTTGCAAATAGTTTTTAATGTGAAATACAATATACTATAAATAAAATATTATATATAATTTAAAATAATTTATACA
>BMAV01011021.1:0-19869 GCA_019973955.1 Trichonephila inaurata madagascariensis
ATACAGGGGAAAATTTTTTCGACATGATAGAAAAACAGAGCCGTGTTGAAAAGTTAGGCCTATTTCTAACATAAGTGAATGAAAAACCAAACATTAAAGTAAAATGAAAGTATGAATAAAGAACAATTAAGTTTCACTCATAGAGAAGAATATTAAGAAAAATATTTTTTAGGAAAAACTAGGATAAAAACTTACATGAAAAAATACTATCCAAAAGCGTATAATGAAATCAAAGCAACCCAGTCAGAAAACGTAGGCTAATATATACATATATATAGCGAGACAGAGGAAAAGAGAGTCATAGAAAAATATTTCATAAAAGAGTAACTTACTTTTAAGAAGTAGAAATCGTTGGTAATAGTCAGATTCAATCTCGAGTGTATGAAAATATCTGTTGTGGAGTGCTTATAAATATTTTCTTCACAATGGAAAACAATACCCCTTTGAGATGAAAGACGACAATTTTAATTGATTATATCACTCACTAAACAAACTGATCCCTGCCTGTATCAACGTAGTACAATTCAAATGTCAACAATGTGGGAGCTTTGTTTGCAATTCATTTTGCATTCTTAATTCAATATGAAGAGACAGAATTCGTAGTATTGTGATCCAAACAATTATGTCTGAAAAAATAATCATTTAAATGTTATTCAAATATTTTTTTGATTTAATTTATGTCAGTCTAAGAGATGCAAAACTCATTCCTCACCTAAAATTTAATTAAACATTCTGACTTATTTTTTGATTAATTATTTACGATGCATTGCGAAGCTATTTTGAGTGAGTCGGAGTGAGTCTGTTAACACCTTAAACCAGCGATGTTCAACCTGTGGCCCACCGAGCAATTTTAAGTGGCCCGGTCATCGCCCATTGTTCTGAGAAATTTACTTATTTAAAAATATTGTATTAAAAATTTGGTAGGAAATTCTTTGCCAAGAAATCAAATACATCAATTTTTCTGTTTACTGTCGGTGTCTTGCGGGTACGAATTGATGTTCTTTTTCTATTTGGAACGGTTACGTTTAGTGATAACAGACAACAGTGGAATAGTGACAATTTTATGGGTGGAACTAATTTTTAGCTATCTTTCATATCTTGCAAGTGAAAAATATTTGAAGAAAATATATCGTTTCAAGACGATGGGAGGTTGACTATTTTGTAGTGAAAAACAAACATGGATCAGTAATTGTTTGATTTGTCACACAAAGTGCTGTATTTAAAAAATACCAATAAAGAGGAATCATTCAATGACACTTTTCCTCGAATAGCTCTTTCAAGAGGTGATAAAAAGCTTTCTTGAATAATCTTTGCAACAGCAACAAAGTGATTTGTCAGCGGTAGTATCACGGCGGTAAGAAAGATATCCTATGAAGTTCGTTATATTGTTGGTAATCATATGAAACCGTTTACTGATGCAGAAATTGTGAAGGAGTGTTTCTTAAATGCTTCTAATTTAGTGTTGGTAACAAAAATAAAAATAAATATAAGAAATAATAATTAAAAAAAGCAAAACAGGAGTTATAATATTTTGGTCAATTTTCCACATTTTAAATTGACAATGATATCTTGGTCTTAAAGCAATTCTCCCCCTCCCCCTTTATCCTCATGTTGTGGCCCTCGTAAAACAACTAACATAGGTATGCGGTCCACGTGAAATAGCTGAGATATGTATGCGGCCCAGTAGAAAAAAGTGTGAGTACCCTGCATTAAACGTTCCATTTTCATTCCTGCAATTAGTACACTCTCCCAAGTATATTTATTATTAATATATATTTTGTTCAAAAATTTTCAATCGTTAACAAAATACTATATATCTGTGGCGGTGTGATATCTATATGAACTAGTACCAACATCACGCGTTGACGATCGTTTTGGCGTGATTGGTTACGTACTTGCGTTCGGAACGGAAGGTACCCAGAACGAACCTTCTTCCTTCATATCTATTCATCCATTCAAGTTCAAATACATTTTTGTAAACTTGGGGTGGATGACACCGATGTTTATACAGTTTTTCAAATATTAATTCATTAATTAAATTTAAAAATGATTAAAAATAGTAATAAACAAAAATATAATAGTCCAGCAGCATACATAGAAAGGAAAATCGTTCGGTCCCTTAGCCCAATGAGTATCGCATAGGACTTTAATCCAAAGGTTAAAAATTCGAATCCCATGGGGGATGGATAATTTTTGACAATGGGGTTCCTTTTTCAAAAATTTTTATAAGAATAATGAAACTCAAAAGGGATAAATTATAACGAACAAAAAAAAAATTTTCCCCAACCTTATATAGAAAGGAAAATTAAAACTGAAAGGGAAAATCCCCACTTTTTCTTTTTCATTAGTAGTGGATTCGTTATATGTATATACATACTTATATTTTGTAACATTTAATAAAAGTAACTAAAGTAAAATTTTTATTGACCAAAGTGATAATTGATTTTGTTTTTTTTTTTTTTACTTTTTACCCAAATAGCATAAAAAAGGCACATTTTATATTATTTATTTTCCCGGCAAAGTAGGGAACCGGCATTTCATAGAATGAACTTATAAACCCGTCCAAAATAATGTCAGATGCAATATGGTCACAATTTTCACAGGTTTCTAATGGGGGAAAATAAGATAGAATTCAGGAAAAATTTTAACCGTTTAAGCCAGTAACAAAATTTTATAAAGCAAAAGTCAACCTATTAAAAAGTTTAATAGCTTTTTTTCCTCTTAATGCTCACGCAGTCCGGGTTTTGCCGGGCCCCCGTATCATTGTTACGGTTGATACGGGGGTAGATAACTTGATATGATTGTAAAGGGGGAAGAAATTGTACTACTGGGAAAAGCATGGTCTTTGAAATGAAACAACTATCGACATGAACGCCCGAAATTTGGGTTTAAAGGGGGAACAAAATTAATGAAAAAAAATTTAAAAAAGGGTTTTTTTAAAAAAATTTTTTAAACTATTTCTGAAGTTAAGGAAGAAAAAAACCCAAAAGAATACTAAAAAGGAACCCGATACTATTGGTTGCCAATAGGTATGATGTCATGTTTGGGGAAAAAAAAAGTAAACCATTTAACCTATTAAAGAAGGTGATACTATACAGCAGTGGGCCCCTTCCCCAGGTAGGAATCAAATGGTACCGGGGCCCCTCAAAAAGAATTAAATTATTTTCCATTTTTAAAAATGGGATGCATTTTTCCGTTTTTTTGGGGTTTTTCCCCTTAATTTCTATGAAATCACTTTATATTAATTTTTGTGGTCACTGAATTTATTCAAAACACGTTTGAAACAATTAAATTAAAATTATTAAATCAAAACAATTTTAAAACGTAAGAATCAACTTTTCAGCAGTTTGGGGGTAAAAAATTTTCAAACGTTGACCGGTCCGGGGATAAAATTGAGTTTTTTTTTAAGTATTTCACATGAAACTCATTTCTATTAGACACGGGAACTTTCAACAAATATAAAAACGTTACACGTTATGGTATTAATTATACATCCCCCTTTGTGAACTTTAAAACAAGTAAATAAAAAAAAGTTTTAAGTCAATTCCCACTTAGATAACAACAAAAATTTATTTTAGTTACTTTTTTTTAAAGTTACAATTAATATAAATATATATACATAGGGGAGAATCACAAAAAATTGTGGGAAATTTGTTTTTTTAAATATCAAAAGTATCGTATTGTCCTTTTAATTTCAGTTCAACTGAATGCTTTAACACGTGAGAAAAAAAAACCTTTTCCAAGTTTTGACACAAGTTGTCAAACTCGCTAAGTCGGGGGACAAACAGATAAACACAATAATTCACTTTCATTAATTCAACTTTAAACCTGATTACACTACATGTAGACAAGACAATAAAACAGTAATAATTAGTGGGTACTTATCTTTAAGGAGATTCTACACACACACAAACTCTTCGACCCGCGGAAAATCTTCAAATAACTAAATGACTATAATTCCGGATCAAGTGATTACAATCCAGGCAGAACCATCGTGGCAATATTGTTCACATAACTCTGTTCTCTATCTCATAGATTATTTATATTCTGTTTAGTAGTGATATTCGTTTGCGGAATGGAGTTGTTCTACCTCAAAGTGCTAATTTGGCTGGATGGGAAAAAATCCAAGTTAAAAATGATAGACTTTGCGGATAGTCTGTTGTTACAACTATTGATATCTCGAATTCGTTCGTTATTTATAAGTTCTTTATTGCTTAGGATTGTTGATATTACGCGTATTACATTTCAAATTTCTTTATAAAAGATTAGAACAATTTAGAACCAGGAGTGTAAGGTAAATAATCAATTAAGTTTCCTGTGTTAATTTTGAAATTTTAACTCTTTTGCTCCATTGTTAAAAGGTTTTTTTATAAAATAAAGCGTTGCGATATCTAACATTACTTGTAATTTACTTATATGTACACCGAAATAAAAGTATTACCTTCAGAAATCCCAAGGAAAATAATTTCAAACGTACACCCTAATGCATTTAAATTAACGAAATTATTTTGCTTAAATCCTGATTCAATTCCAGTATTCACGTTATTCATTCTCGTAAAAGCTGTTCTTCAGAATTACGTCTCAAGAAAATTCCATGAAACGTTTATGAATAAGTGTGTATCGATCGATGAGTCTTTAGAATTATCTTGCAAATTTCATATTTTCATCTTCATAAATAAAGTTAAAAATTTATTTAGTAATTTTAAGTTAGACGATTATACTAGCATGCTTTATTCAGGGACCTCCCCGAATTATCACACTTCTCCGTATTGTTACATGTTAATATGTTATCGTCTCGATGATTCTCAGTGGTCGAGTGGTAGCGTATCGCGCTTCCACACCACAGGTCTGGGTTCTATTCTCGGGATGGACAAGGTCGACTCAGCCTTTCATCCCTACTGCAGTGGGTCGATAAATGAGTACCAAGCTTGCTTGGGACTTACCACTGGGGTCTGGCTTCAGACTGACCACCTGATTGGGACATCTGATCATACACCTCAGCACCAAATGGTCATGTATATTGGGATGGGCACAGTAAGTCCTGGCCCTCATTAGCCATTGCGCCACTGAGTTTGAGCTCTCGATGATTCTTGTTGTATTATACAAAAGTATGATGCTAAAGGCTCATTGGAATACTTGACACTTACGAACTATCGCAATCATGTGAACTTTCAAGATAACTGACCACATATTAAAAGGGACCTCTTTGAAACAGCACGGTTCTTTATATTGTTACATATTAATATGTTATCGTCTCGAAGATTCTTGTTGAATTCTGCAGAAGCCTCACACTGCAGGCTCATTGGATTACTCGGTACTAGCGCACTATCACAACCATGCCAACTTTCAAGATCACTCACCAAATTCACAGCCATGAGCTTCGTTTCATATTCTTCACCCACCACCAATACTAAGCCCTAACTGTTGTTCATTTGATATGGAAGAGTTCAGATACTAAAATGCGAATCTGGGATTTACAAAATTCATAAGTAGTGAAATTAAATAATAATATAATTTAAAATATGACTAGGATAAAATTAATAAAATAAACGAAATTAAATATTACTTTTCTTTTATTCACTATTATTATTATAATTACTTAATTTTCACATAGCACTTTTTGCACCACATTACCGTCAATGTGTCCGTTTTTTAGAATTCGTGCGGTTTTATTCAGGGTTCTTAATAGGGTTGCGATGGCCCGTAAATTTCTAAAAATACTACTCATATACGTAACTATTTCATGTGGAAACTTTACGCTACATGGGGTGGCTTTCTCTATAAATTAAATTACTGCCTTCGTATTTTACAGTCGATCAATTTCGCCAAATAAAATAATTGTTGGTGTGCCGATTCAAAAGCAACCAAATGCTGCCATTGTATTCCTTGTTCTGTAGACCTTATCACACGTACACGTTTGGAGCACAATTTTCAACCAATTCGAACAATTTCTACCTAGTTGCCATAGAAGCAGTTACTTTCCCAGTGAGCTGAAAAAAGTTATTTCCGAATAAAAGTTACTTGAAATTCAACCAATAGGGTTCTTCGGTGCCCTACGTCTTAAACAAGATGGTGGTAAAGAGGACAGCTATATTTTTCATAAAATGGGCATATTGTATGCTGACAAAATGCCGAAGCATCCAACCAACTTACCGATGCATGGCTTTTTGAATTACTACAAGTCTTTACAGAAACTGGATACAAATAATGAAGTAGAGGTGAATTAAAGAAAATAATCATTAGTTTTCTCTCAGCAACTGTAGGAAATCTGGGTGCAATTTACACAAAAGTTATTTAGTTAACTAAAGCAAAGGTTTTTTTCATTTTTAAAGAAACATATATATATTTTTGCAATTCTTTCAATGTTTAACTCCCCAGAAAGTTGTTGTTTACTGCTAATAATAAATTTCTCTGCATTTTAAAATATACAGATATATTTATCGCAGAAGTTTCCTCTGATGAAAGAAAAAGCCTACTTTTTTATTGAAGCATTAAAGACCATATTTACACCCAGATATTTCTTGAAAAATTTCTTCCAAAAGATTACAAGAAACCTCGATCCACCTCCTTTTTTTTTTTTTCTTTTTTTTTTTTTGCAAAACACATCTACATAATATTTATGAACATAATTCTTACAAATTAATATATATATATATATATATATATATATATATATATATATATATATATATATATATATATATATATATAGAAAGAAAGGAGAAAGAATATAATAAAAATAAAATAAACTACTGAAAGTTATAAAACATTACAAGGCCTAAAGAAAGAAGAAATTGGATTCCAAGAAAGATAACAGTGAAGACTAGAAAGAGTCTTTACACTAAAAATATGGAGACCTATTATGATTTTTAAAGCTGTCTCTGAATTGACCAGTTCTATTTAAAGGTTAAGCTTTGCTTTTATGGTACCACCTTCCCCATACAGCGGAAATTTTTCGACATGATAGAAAAACAGAGCCGTGTTGAAAAGTTAGGCTATTTCTAACATAAAGTGAATGAAAAAACCAAACATTAAAGTAAATGAAAGTATGAATAAGAACAATTAAGTTTCACTCATAGAGAAGAATATTAAAGAAAAATATTTTTAGGAAAACTAGGATAAAACTTACATGAAAAAATACTATCAAAAAGCGTATAATGAAATCAAAAGCAACCCAGTCAGAAAACGTAGGCTAATATATACATATATATAGCGAGACAGAGGAAAAGAGAGTCATAGAAAAATATTTCATAAAAGAGTAACTTACTTTTAAGAAGTAGAAATCGTTGGTAATAGTCAGATTCAATCTCGAGTGTATGAAAATATCTGTTGTGGAGTGCTTATAAATATTTTCTTCACAATGGAAAACAATACCCCTTTGAGATGAAAAGGCGACAATTTTAATTGATTATATCACTCACTTTAAAAACAAACTGATCCTGCCTGTATCAACGTAGTACAATTCAAATGTCAACAATGTGGGAGCTTTGTTTGCAATTCATTTTGCATTAGCAATTCAATATAGAAGAGACAGAATTCGGCAATATTGTGATCCAAACATAATTATGTCTGAAAAAAATAATCATTTAAATGTTATTCAAATATTTTTTTTGATTTAATTTATGTCAGTCTAAGAGATGCAAAACTCATTCCTCACCTAAAATTTAATTAAACATTCTGACTTATTTTTGATTAATTATTTTGATGCATTGCGAAGAAGCTATTTTAAGTGAGTCGGAGTGAGTCTGTTAACACCTTAAACCAGCGATGTTCAACCTTAGCAGCCCACCGAGCAATTTTAAGTGGCCCGGTCATCGCCCATTGTTCTGAGAAATTTACTTATTTAAGAATATTGTATTGAAAATTTGGTATGAAATTCTTTGCCAAGAAATCAAATACATCAGTTTTCTGTTTTTGTCGGTGTCTTGCGAATTTTTAAATTGATGTTCTTTTTCTATTTGGAACGGTTACGTTTAGTGATAACGAACAACAGTAGAATAGTGACAATTTTATGGGTGGAACTAATTTTTAGCTATCTTTCATATCTTGCAAGTGAAAAATATTTGAAAGAAAATATATCGTTTCAAGACGATGGGAGGTTGACTTATTTTGTAGTAGAAAAACAAACATGGATCCAGTATTGTTTGATTTGTCACACAAAAGTGCTGTATTTAAAAAAATACCAATATAAAGAGATCATTCAATGACACTTTTCCTCGAATAGCTCTTTCAAAGAGGTGATAAAAAGCTTTCTTGAATAATCTTTTGCAACAGCAACAAAGTGATTTGTCAGCGGTAGTATCACGGCGGTAGAAAGATATCCTATGAAGTTCGTTATATTTGGTAATCATATGTAAAACCGTTTACTGATGCAGAATTGTGAAGGAGTGTTTCTTAAATGCTTCTAATTTAGTGTTGGTAACAAAAATAAAGAAATAAATATAAGTAATAATTAAAAAGCAAAACAGGGTTATAATATTTTTGGTCAATTTTTCCACATTTTAAATTGACAATGATATCTTAGTCTTAAAGCAATTCTCCCCTCCTTTATCCTCATGTTGTGGCCCTCGTAAAACAACTAACACATAGGTATGCGGTCACGTGGAAATAGCTGAGATATGTATGCGGCCCAGTAGAAAAAAGTGTAGTACCCTGCATTAAACGTTCCATTTTCATTCCTGCAATTAGTACACTCCCCAAGTATATTTATTATTAATATATATTTTGTTCAAAAATTTTCAATCGTTAACAAAATACTATATATCTGTGGCGGTGTGATATCTATATGAACTAGTACCAACATCACGCGTTGACGATCGTGTTGGCGGGATTGGTTACACATTTCACTTGCGTTCGGAACGGAAGGTGCCCAGAACGAACAACTAGCTTCCTTCATATCCTATTCATCCATTCAAGTTCAAATACATTTTTGTAAACTTGGGGTGGATGACACCCGATGTTTATACAGTTTTTTCAAATATTAATTCATTAATTAAATTTAAAAAATGATTAAAAATAGTAATAAACAAAAATATAATAGTCCAGCAGCATACATAGAAAGGAAAATCGTTCGGTGTGTCCCTGTAGCCCAATGAGTATCGCATAGGACTTCTAATCCAAAGGTTGAAAGTTCGAATCCCATCTGGGATGGCATAATTTTTGACAATGGGGTTCCATTTTTACTACACTATTTTATAAGAATAATGAAACTCAATTAATGGATAAATTATAACGAACAAGAAAAAATTTTCCAGCACCTTATATAGAAAGAGGAAAATTGAAAACTGCAAGAAAATCTCTCACTTTTCTCTATTTTCACTTAGTAGTGGCGATTCTGTTATATGTATATACATACTTATATTGGTGTAACTATTTAATAAAAGTAACTAAAGTAAAAATTCTTTATTGACCAAAGTGATAATTGACTTAAAGTTTTTTTTTTTTTTCTATACTTTTTACCCAAATAGCAAACATAAAAAAGGCACATTTTATATTATTTATATTTACCGGCAAAGTATGGAATCCGGCATTCTATAGAATGAACTTATGAACCGTCCAAAATAATGTCAGATGCAATATGGTCACAATTTTCACAGGTTTCTAATCGTGGGAAATAAGATATATAGAATTCCCATGGAAAAATTTTGACCGTTTGAAGCCAGTAACGAACGTTTTATAAATGCCAAAAGTCAACTCTATTAATAAGACTATTATTAGCATTTTTCCTACTTAATGCTCACGCATGTCCGGAGAACTATAGCTCAGGGACCCCGTATCATTGTTACGGTTGATACGGCGGTAGATATGCCCCTGATACTGATTGTAAATGGGGAAGAAATCTGTACTACTGGAAGAGTCATGGTCTATAGAAATGAAACAACTATACGACGATGAACTGCCCGAAATTCGAGTTAATGGGGCAACAAAATTAATGAAAATAAATTTAAAAAAGGTTTTTTTTTAAAAAAATTTCTTTAAACTATTTACTAGAAGTTAAGGAAGAACAAAAACCCAAAATGAATACTAAGAAGGAACCCAGATACTATTGGTTGCCGAATAGGTATGATGTCATGTCTGTGGAAAATAAAAGTAAACTCATTTAACCTATTAAAGAAGGTGAGTACTATACAGCAGTGGCCTCTTCCCCAGGTACGTGAATCAAATGGTACCGGGCCTCTCAAAAAGAATTAAATTATTTTCCATTTTAATAACTGGGATGCATTTTTCTCGTTTCGTTTTTGTGTGGCTTTCCACTTTACATTTCGTATGAAATCACTTTATATTAATTTTTGTGTGTCACTGAATTTATTCTAAAGCACGTTTGAATACAATTAAATTAAAATTATTAAATCAAAACAATTTAATACGTAAGCAATCAACTTCTCACGTTCAGTGGGCTGCAGTAAAATTATCAAACGTTGACCGGTCCGAGGGGATAAAATTGAGTTTTATTTTAAGTATTTCACATGAAGCTCATTTGGCTATTAGACACGGAAGAACTTTCAACCAAATATAAAAACGTTACACGTTATGGTATTGAATTATACATCCACCTTTGTGAAACTTGTCAGAAACAAGTAATATAAAAAAATAGTTCTTAAGTCAATTCCTACTTAGATCAACAACGAAAAATTTTATTTTAGTTACTTTTTAGTTAATAGTTACAATTAATATAAATATATATACATAGGGCAGAATCACAACATTAAGTGGTAATTAGTTTTTTTTAACTATCATTAAAGTATCGTATTGTCCTTTTAATTTCAGTTCAACTGAATGCTTTAACACGTGAGAAAAAAACCTTTTCACAAGTTTTGACACAAGTTGTCAAACTGGTCGCTAAGTCGCGAACGTGGCTGTATTTGTAATTCTTTAAATAATTAGTTTTAATCAATTAATTTTTATTAATTATAATTAAACTATTGTTTTGTCATCCGAAATGATCCTTATATAAAATTTCATCTTAATTCAGCGCTTTAAAATGTATTTTATTAACGATTGAAAATTGCACCAAGATAAATAAATAAATATATAGACAGTGCGAGCTAATAGTAGGAATTGAAAAAGGACTTTGTTTTGTGAAACCTATGGGTTTTTTTTCCTAATGCCAATATACTGGGACCTGTAATGAGTGGAAAATAGGATGGTTTCTAATGACTTGTGTGTGATATGATGATATTCATGTGTGTGTGTGTGTGTGTGTGTGTGTGTGTGTGTGTGTGTGTGTGTGTGTGTGTGTGTGTGTGTGGGTGAGTGTGAGTGAGTGAGTGACTGACTGACTTCTGAAAGAATTTTAAAACAAGTATATGTGAAATCACAATTAACTTTGTGCTCTAAGAACTTGCTGCTAAGTATTAAAGATATTCTTGACCACGAAACACGAAATTCTTCTGTCAGTTGCTATCGGGCCAAGGATTTGTCAAATGTATGTGCAAAACAAAGTGCTAAAATAATAATTATTTTTGCGTGAAAAGCGTAATGAAGAATAATTTAAAATGTCATTCAAGCCTACCATGTTGAATCAAGTAGGTCAATTTTAATTCCTTGTTTTTTATATGAATTTTTTTTTCCTTCATAAGAAAGACAAATTTTGTTTGGTACAACTCTTATTTTCTTTTATATATTTTGAATATTATTTTTTAATGGCACTCTCATTATTTTTTCAGAATAACATTTGTATTGTTTAGGAATGGGCGTCATTGGTATAATAGACTTATCTTGACCTTTTTTCATTCTTTGCCTAAATAGCGTTGAGCATTCTATACAATGCCTAGGCAAAGTATGTAATAATTCTCATATTTCATACTTTGCCTAAAAACGTCAGGCATTCTATACAATGCCTAGGCATTTCATACTTTGTCGGTAACATATACTACTAAACACTATACTAATTCCTGCTTTCACCACGAAAAAACATGCCGGAAGAAAAGCATCTCAGTACCACAGACAAACTCTGCATCAACTTTAGCACTAAATAATACATCAGAAGAATTAAAAACACCCTCAAATCAGATAGAAAAAAAGTATCACACACAGCACCTGTACGTTGTAGGGGCAAACCGCTTAAAAGATTATCGTTGAGCTATAATATAACAGGAAGACTATATTGACGACGGACCTCGTAATTTTATACCTGGATCACAACTAATTGGGACAACACCTGAGATAACAATCCTCTCCTAACTACCACTTCACGCCGACGGGATGACATCGGTCCTCGTCAGATTTAACGTGCAACGGTCCGCATTACAAGCAGGGTATTTAGTTGCACCAGAAACCCGCAAACCGCGAGTCACGTGTTCGGGACCAAAAACACTAGACTACCGCGACCACATAAAGCTATTTTGAACCACGATCAAAAGATGAGGACGACACTAAAACTGTCAGATTGAAAACTGTAGATTTCCACACCATACATGAGTGAGGACTTTGAGCCTCGACTAATTTAAAGTGCGTTAGCCTCTCTACATGTTGTAATTTTAGTGGTAATCACAGATTTGATTGGATAAAAGCAACATATGCCCTGAGTTTGCGAGTCCATTTTGAATACATTTATTTTGTACATGCTGCGTTACTTAAAAATCTATATGTATATTTTGTGCATAATTAAAAAAAATATAAAATATATAAAAGGTATTATTTATGTTAGGCGAAAAATTTCTTAAAAATTATGACGAAAAAAACCTGTTTAAACACTTTGTAACAGTTATTGGGTTAAGATAATGCAGTTCTATTTAACATAGCTCTGTTTATAATTTTGTTTAAGTGAATCAGATTCCATTAAGGGGGGCCGGCACGTCCATACGAGCCTATGTTCAATTGCGAGGCGTCAATTAAAATTTGAGGATTATATGATAAGTAGTTTTTGAGAAAGAGGTACATAAAGTGAAAAATGTTACATTTTGAGAGAACAGGGTTGTTGTTTTTTTTTTTTGATTAAGACTAAGTACACTCCTTGTGTGCCGACAAGTATAACACACGGCTTACCAACGTAAGTCAATACTCAAACAATAGTGGTAGGAAGCTTCAAGTAGAGGGATACAGGCACAAATGGGAATCAAAAGGGGAAAGAAACAAGAATGGATGCAAATACAATAAATGCAGATTAAAATATAAGATTGCTCACATGCAAACGAAGACACACCGTAATTAAAATTATACAATAGGGAAGGTTTTAAAACATGCGTGATCATAATAAGATTTTACAAATACATAAATTATGCATACACACAAATATATATATATATATATGCAAATACACACATATACATACACGTACAGTAAACGTTAGCAAACACAAAAAAGATATTACAATCTAAGTAATAAGGGAAAAAATGCTGTTAATGTATGCCCAAAACAATGTAAAAGAAGATTTGCTCTGAACAAAGACAGAAGGAGAACACACTATATTGTCCTTTTGTATGCAATTCATGAGAGCACGTCTTTCGGAACAGAACTTAGTACAAGCAAGTATCAGATGCTTGAAATCCTGGACTGGAGCAAGAACACTGTTCAGTAGGCGACAAATTGAAGGCTTTAAAGTTTCCATGCCCAGTTAGAAACTGGGTAAGCTTAAAATTAGGTTGAAAGTGTTTGGCTTTTAAACGTCTCTGAATAGAAGGAATAAATTCCTTGGTGAAATGCGCATTGTTTGATATTTGATATAAGTTATTCCTATCAGAAATAGATTTTTTAAAGTAAAAGTTTGTAAATTTTTGAGCATTTACTTTTTTTAGTACTTTCCAGAAGCGTATGAAGCATTTTTTTTCAACTTTCTACTGTTACAAAATACTCTCTTCTAATTTTCTTTTATTCATTATTTTTAACAATTTTGCCTTTTGGGATCTTAAGATGCTTTCGTTCGGCTTCACAAATCTTACGTGCATCTATTTTTTAAGCATGACACACAGTTATAACTATAAATAATTTAAACTAGTTAACTAGTTTAAATTAGTTAACTAGTTTAAGATCATTAATTTTGCTACATGACTCATATTGAATTTGCAATAGCCATATTTACCCTAATATTTTTAGAGTTTTTAATTCCGCAAATGTAGATCTTGGAATCACTGACCATATAGTGTTATTAACTAACTCATTTATGTTCTGGGTCTTTCCATGTAAACATTTTCTTAATAACATAGAATCTCCTAGATCTCTAAAAATTGGCTTCATTAAATTCAGTATGGTGTATAACACATGTGTATGTGTTTATGATCATAGTGCCTTTTGTTCCATTCAGCTTCGGTCTTTTGAAACTTGCACCAGGCATTTTCAATCGCCGGATACAGTCTATGGTGAGGACTCTCGTTTGAAGAGAGAAGACGAAAATAAACAGTCGCAAAGTTAAGACTTGACACGTCTAATGACGTCATATCTCCATTAAGCTGAAAAATCGCTTAAAAATTGAATTTTGAAAATGTCTTGAGTGAATTTCGAAATAAAACTCTTCTAGGTGCTCAGGATAATGACCTACAGCTTCTACGCGTGCCAAGTTTCAGACTTCTGAGTTGCTTATTTTGGCTGGTAGAGCTGGAACATACAAACACGCAAACTTTTTCTTTTATTAGTATAGATTTTATCCAAATGATAATTCAACAATCAAATATTAATTTTCTTATTAATAACAAATATTTGTTGCACCAAAATATTATCTTTGAGAAATGTCTGGAGTAGAATTTTTAAAAAGTATATATTTTTAATTCAATTTTTAAAAAAGCAGGTTAAATATTTCTTAATACAAATATATTTTTAATACAAATAAAAATTTCTTCAATTTTTGACTTTTTCGAATAATTTAAACGAAAATCTTTATTATTCAATTTTTGACCTGGGGAAATCTAACTTAAAACTCTTATTGAATAATTTTGAAACCCGGTATTTTTATACATCCAAGAAGAATCCATACATACATGCTCATTAGTAATAACTAAAACAAATCATTTGAAAAACCATGTCCTACAATTCAATAAAGAAACCTTTTTAGACAATATATGCTTGAAGTTTTACTCATATGATGGCTTATAGAATTGGTGTGGTATTCCAAAATTTTGTCAGAAAAGCCTTGTTGCTAAATTTCCTAAATGAAAGCAGCATTTCGCTTTATAACTATGTTTAAATCTAATTAATAAAACCTATTTTTTATTTTAAAAGTTCATTAAAAATAAAAGGAAAGAAAGTTCAATCAAAATAATCGAACACCAAATTTTTGAATTTTGATATTTATACTTTTAAATGAATTCATCAAGTGTCAGTATATATAATTTATTTGAAAAATAAAAAAAAAAATTTTTTAATTAAAGTTTATGTTTATAATTTGTTTTTCATCATATTAAATTTTTTAAAAAATGTTTTTTTGTATTCAAGTTAATGTTTTAATTATTGTTTGACCTAATTTTGTTTGTTCACGTAATAAATATATTCTGCTTATTAAAGGAAGAAAATAACAAATGTATTTCAAAAATTGATTATTTTTGTTACAACAGTAGTAAGATTTACTAGATAAAGTAAATTACTAAATAAAGTACTAAATTTCACCAGCTGTACTACTTGCTACTTTTTTTTATAAAAGGCTTGAAAAAAGAAAATAGAAGTTATATAACGAGAGAAAATTGTCCGTCCCAAAAAATGAAAAGATTTATAGTTAAGAAAGATTAGTGAAAAGATTTATAATTAAAAAAGATGTGAAGAAGCTGTTTGAATGTAAAAACTTCCACAAAACTGAATAAATTGTTTTCCAATTGAATTTTACCTGAAACTGTAGGAGAAGTACTCAGATCAACTAATTTTATAGGTTATTCTGCTATTTATATGTGAGTTCAAGGAATAGAAGAGTTTTAGACTCCCAAAGTCATTAAATGATAAATAAGCTCATATTTTATTGTAATGATAAGTGGTAATTTCCCATTTTTGATTCTGATAAGCATACAAAAGAATGGTGAAAGAAAAAAGAATGAAACTCAATCATAACTGTGCGGTAAATCTAAAAATATTTTATGAATAATATTTGTTTATTATTCGTGTAATAGCAAATGTTTAAATATATACAATTACAATCTTAAAATGTGTCACATTATCTTTGGTAATGTGGAAATGTAATATTCAGTGAGTAGAAAGAATAAAGATGCTGATTGACTATAAAAACGCTTGAAGTATTAATTTTATGTAAAAAACATTAGATAGTTTGTAAGCTGTATTCTAAAGCTTAAGAAATCGAGTAGATTTCTAGATAGTACGCAACAATAACAGCTTATTTGTAGTAGTGTATCACAGCAGTAAAAAAATAATAAAGAATTCAGTAAAGGAAGCTTTAAATGGCAAACGCTAGAAAATTAAATTCCAGATTATTTGCTTAATTATGTGGGGAATTATTCAGAAACCATAGAATTCTGTTTTCATATTCGAAATTCCGATTATTTTTAAATGAATCAAGTTATGACTATGCTCCATAATTAAGTGAGGAAATATGGTTGCAAATTTTACCTTATTTAGCAGACATGTTGGCCATTCTGAATGAAGTTGATACATTCATTCAAGAACTGAATGCAAAGATAAAAAAAACGACTGAATTGGTTTCAAAACTTAAATTTTGATCAACCTTTCTCGAAGAGAATGACATGCAACTTTTTTGGAAAAGTAATCAATTTTCTAATGAATGAAATGAATTAAATAAAAGTTAGTTGAATTTGAAGGACCTTGTTAAAATTTATGTAATGAAAGAAAGAGGGAGAATCTCAGTTTTCTTAATAAAAAAATGTATAAGAGAACATTTTCTAGAAGAGAAAATTTAGAATGGAGGGACGAAAAATCATTTCAACTTCAATGATTAATAAGAAGGCTTCTCAGTGCAAAGAGGAAACAACTTATCAATATATTTGATGTTAAAATCTAGGAATTTAAGCAAGGATAACTAGCTTTTTAGTTGCAAATTCATGCCGAACACGCAGAAGATTCTCCCTCACTTACAAACATTTTTTACAAACATTAACATTCGGAACCCCGACTTTAAAAGAAAGTTTTCCTCAGCGTAGAGTTGGCAACAAAATTTCAGTATAAAACCAAATTAAAGGCTGAATATTAAATGTTAATGCAGATAACTTCAACAAACCTACACTTTCACAGTTTGTGCAAAAATAAAAAAAATAAAATTTCACTCTCGCAGGCACTTGCAAACACAAACACACACACATACATACATACACATACATACATAATATATATATATATATATATATATATATATATATATCAGTCAGTAAAAGTATTAATACAATGGAAAGCGACATTTGGAGTGTAATTCAAGGCTATTAAAGAGTACATTATATATATATATATATATATATATATATATATGCATTAATTTAAAGGTTAAGGTATCCGACTACGTTCAGAACCGTGAGTTTGCAAAAGCGTATAAAAGAATAATATTTATGATATTTAGTGTCACTTTGACTAGCAAATATATATAAAATTGTTTTTAGACTAGTATTACAATAAAAAATTATTTAAGTACAATATCTTGACAAAAAATGAACATAGAATGACTCATTTTCAAAATATTCTCCTTTTGTGAAAAATACTTCTATTATAATAACATTTTGCCAATATACAGCTCAAACATCTGTACAGAGGCTCAACTAGAATTTTTGAAATATATAACCTAAAAATGGGTTTATCCATGTTTTACGACAACAGAGGGGAGAAACTTTAAGAAGAAAAACGCTGATAATTATTTCAAATGGTTGTAACTCTGAAAATAATGTGAATTTTTCAAAAAATTATAGTTGAGCCTCTGTACAGAGGTCTGAGCTATATACAGGCAAAATATTATTATAAAAAGCATTTTGAAAGGAAAATTTTTAAAAAGGTTATTCTAAGTTATTTTTGCCGAAAAGTATTTAAATAACTTTTTCGTAAAAAATGTCCTGAAAACAATTTTATACGTATTTAATCCCAAATGACACAATATCAAAAAATTTTCCCTTTTTGGGCCTTTTAAAATCACGGTTCCGTATAGTCGGAAAATTTTCAGAAATACAGTAACTTTCTTGAATTGTCTTTACCTAAAATACATATAAGATGTTGATCTACTTCAAATATTTTTAGGATATATTCTTTTAAGGATGGGATAGGGTTTCCTGAAAACACTTAATATTTCTAAGGGTTCCATAAGTCAAAAAAAGACCACTGATTTAACCTTTAAATGTGGGCAGCTCAGTCCAGTCTATACCAAAATGTTAGAAAATAAGCTTTTATAAGCGCTGTTATATGATTATATAGTTAAAATGATAGAATTCGAGGCTCATTTTAACTAAATTCGTAACAATACAAATGAATATCATCGGTCTATTTTTAAGTTTTTATACTCAAACCACAGTTGTACAGGCATCAGAAATGAGGGGTTTCAGGGAGAAATATCTTCAGAAAAGAAAAAAAAAAAAAAAGGAAAAAAAAAAAAGGAAACATTTAAAAAAATGAAATTTTGCTCCGCAATGATTCTGTAAGTTTGTCATCGTTCATCATTGGGGAAAATATAGAACAGGACTTTTTAAAATATTGTCCATTCATCATTTGTTCAATGTAAAAAAGATTCAAAAATTTCCTATTACAACGGTTTAATATTTTCAATCTATTTCTCGGTCAACTGTTCGATTATTTAAAATTATAAGTTAATGTATATTTTGTATATATGTCGCTCGCTTCTCTTCTTAAAGATTATTCGGAACGTGTTTTTTTAAAAAAAAAATGGAAATTTTCATGATATTTTTTTCCTTAGTTTAAAACATGTAAAAAATTATTTTAAGGACATTTTTTTAAAAAAATTTTTAAATAAATATTTCGGCAAAAATTACGAAAACCTTTTTTTTCAAAATGTTCTCCTTTTGTAAAAAATGCTTCTATTATAATAATATTTTGCCTGTAAAAGGAAACCTCTTTACAGGGCTCAACAAAATTTTTTTGAAATATAAAACAAATTGGGGTTTTTCCATGTTTTCGACAACACACAGGAGGGAAAAAATTTTTAAAAAAAACCCCCTAATTATATATATATTTCAATGGGGTTTTAACCTGAAAATAATGGACGTTTTCAAAAATCTAGTTGACCTTTACGGTCTGGGAAAAATACAGGCAAAAAATTCTAATACAACTTTTTTACAAAGGGGAAAAGAAAAATTAAACTTTTAATTTTTTTTTGCCGAAATATTGTATTTAATACTTTTTGTCAAAATTTTAAAACAATTTTATACATGTATTCTAATCGAAGACACAAAAAACATAAAAAATCCCTTTTTCGCTTTTTAAAAACACGGTTCCAAATCGGGAAACCAAAAAATTTTCCCCCTAAAAAAAATTTTTTTTAAAACCTCTTTGAAAAAACTCAAATAATTTTGCCTGAAAAAAATTAAATGGCCGCTGTAGCCGAGTGGTATAGGTATCGGGTCGTGGCTTGCCTTTTACGAGTTCAGGAAAAACCACAAAGACCCCCCTGTAGGGGAGCGTGCCCTTAAATCTGTCGAGAGTAAAGGTCCTCCCCTTTGCGTGGTGTGGTAGTTAGGAGGGGTGCCAGCTCGGTGTCGTCCCGTCATTTACCATGGTTCAAATTTCGTGGTCCGTTGCCGCCCCGTGAGCTGAGCAATGCGACGTTAATATTCAATCAAGCAAGCAAGCAAAAAACTTAAATAGGCCCAAAAAACATGCCCCAAATAAAGTCATTTATTTCATTCTTTGTTTTCCATTTTTTTAAAATATTATGAAATTAAAAAAAAAAAGAAAAAAAACTTAAAAATTTTGATATTTAAAACGAAAAAATAAAAAATTCTTTTAAACACATCAAAACAAATTTAAAAAAAAAAGAACTTCCCCTCATTA
>BMAV01011022.1:24997-39194 GCA_019973955.1 Trichonephila inaurata madagascariensis
TTAGAATTTTAAGTTCACTGTCTCTTGGGTCGTGTTCTAAAACGGGACTTTAATCCGGAATTACAAAAGAGTGTTTTTCTATTTAAAAACTTGATTTATAAGATTTTAACTTTGATTGATCTTACAAATAGAGCTTTAGCATGGACAAAAAAAAAAATAGTAAATTTATTTTATTAGCTTTTATTTATTTTGTGTTATTTATAATTTGTGTTAAGGTTTCAGTACAGTAGAATACCATCAATTTTTAAAAAGGAATAATAAATAATTTAGAATAGTATTTAAAATAAAGTTCTTTAAGACATTTAATAAATTAAACCTTTGGAAGAGTTAAATCTTAAAAATAATTAAATTAACTCGTATAAATAAACTATTTTATTTATGAGTTTGCTTGGAGGTTAAATTTTATTCTAAAAATCTATACATTGAATGTAACACGAATCGGCGAATTTTATTAATTTTCAATATGCTGGAAATACGGTACATAATTTATTTTTACTAAATTAGGAAAACATTAGTAAAAAGTAACTGAATATGGTAAAAAGAGGCAGAGCTATAAGTATATTAATATTTTTACAAATTGAATTTTTACATTTATCAGGTTGCTTTGTCTTGCTGGCAAAATAAAAGTTTACGCTGTTTAAAAAATAAATAATCTTTAAAAAATAAAAAAATCTTTAATACTTTAAGCATTAGACAAGCATTATTCTATGAAATAATTCATTAAATCGTAGAATCCAATAATTTTATACGCTAACTCACGTGGTTAATTATATTTCATGAAATGCCTAGTTATTTTATGTGAAATAATGGATTCCACGTTGCAGTGTTATGAAAATTCTGAATATGAAATACTGACCAGTAATATGAATTACTAAATATATTAAATATCATCTACATGTTTTAGAATTATCTGCTCAAAATAGTTTCAGAGAAAATTGCTTTTATTTATTAATGAGAAAAAATAATAATTGCAGCAAATTTCCCCCTATTTTTCAACGGTTGTGTTTGCTTCGCAATTTTAAGAACTCTTTATACGTTTTACCGAATTCAATATTACAAAGTTTCAAAAGAACATCCATAAATTTTTCATTGTATATACATAATTACAGTTGGACCTACATTTTACGAGCCTCTATTTTGCGAGTATATATCTCTAACTTTTACTGGAACCAATAACTTAATACTTATTGAAAATGAACTATTTAACGAATTTTCCTCATAATGAACATTTTTTTAGGGATGTAGGGAATTCGTTAAATAGAAGTCTGACTGTATTTGTATATATATGTATTAGAACATTTCTTAGAACTTTTTAAAAACAATTAGTTTTAATAATTAATAGGTATAATCCTTAAAGTTCAGTACTACATACACACATAATTTAAGAGAAGTCTTTGCGTTTCTATTCGAATCAACACACACGCATTCATACTCGATTTCTCCATTAATGAAATTCATTTTCAAATACATCTATATTTTATAACATTGAAAGTATTTTTCTGAAATACTTCGTAGTTTAAAACGATATTTAAAGAAATCCAAAATATTTACCTATCCATTGATATATTACTTTAATTTATGTGCAAATAGGAATTTATAATAAATGGTTGTGGACGTAGGGTTAAATTATTCAGAATTTTTTTTACGATAATTGTCTATCTCGATGCCTCCAAATTCTGTCAACTTAATTTGACTTCCTTTTTGGTAAGATTTAGAGCTAAGCATTCATACTGAAATGAGTTGTCATTATTTTATATTGTTGTTTCTAATGCCACCTGTCTGACGTAGTCAGATCGAGGCCCACGAAATTCATCGTGGCAAGGGGCTAGAAGAACGCCTGTCGTTGGCCTTGAGCACCATACAGGTGACAGTACAAATTAGCTCGGCGAAATTTCCCGAAGGGACGATAGATGGTGACACCACCTATTTCCACCTCCTCAATTTTTAGGCATGGAACTGAAGGGGAGGGAAATATTCTCCAGTCCCCTGCACTCGTGATTCAGCCCACAAGACTTTCGGATCCACTGATTTAACGAGCACATACTCCGTGTGTACTCGGAGGGTATTTGGTGGCATCGGGAATCGAACCCAGACCTTCCGGTCAGCAGTCCGATGCTCTAACCACTAGGCTACCCACGGCCCTTTATATTATATTTCTTTACTTTAATTATTTCCACGTATATCTTTGTACAGCATTTGATCTGTGGAATAGTTGAATACGTTTCACACACTAGACATGTTCGTTATGTAACGTCCGGATTTTCTTTTATTGAATTCCTTTAATATATTCAATTTAATTAAACAGTTTAATTTTTGGGAACTTGTATTTTAATAGCTGGAGGAAATTTTGCTTACAAAACTCATTTGATTCAAGCACAATACCGAGTACTTCAGGTAGTATTTGAAACATCTGAAGCAACGCTATGTACGGTTATAGTTCAGTACAATGTCGTTAAAATTTAAAATCGTTAATATTAATAGTTTCTTATAACAAATAAGTTAATTATGTAATTTAAATATATATATATATATATATATATATATATATATATATAAATTTATTTATTTTCAAAATTCCTCATGCTACACGTTGCGTGAGGCTTATAGATGTAAGTGGTATAACAGCATTATATAACTTTAAAAAAAATTAAATACGTTTAAGATAAAAATATAAAATAAAAAGGGAAAGGGGAAATAGAAAAATAGAAAAAAGGGTTGGTGGAGGTACATATAAAACTTTAAAAATCTATACAATAAATCAAATTTATTAAGACATTAAGGTTTTCAATACAAGTGATCAACAAAGAAAAACAGGTGACCAGGAAATATTTAAGGGTTTGAAAATTTTTTTTAAACTTTTTTCTTTTACGAAAATGCAGATTACAATACACCCAGATATATTCCTCAGCTTCAGCATCATGACTACAAGAACAAATATCACTACGAATTAAATTAAACTTAGACAAAAAGCTCTTAAAATTTCCATGTCCTATAAGAATCTGAGATAACTTAAAAATATAATTAATAACTGTTTTTTTAACCGTTACCGTTGGATACAGGCAATAGAAAATGCATAAGAACCCATTCTAGAATCCAAGTGATTATAGAACAGGCAACCCCTTTTTTCACCGAGTGACGTATGCACAAAAGTTGGAAACTCTGAGAAATGATTCTTTTCCAACTAACGGCAAGAAAGAAACAAAGAAAGTTCTAAAAAAACGATCCAACTCATTTTGTTCTGAATATGTATCACCGTGGGCAAGATCCCATGTGGGGTTCGGGGAAGAAATACAAGATTCGTGAACGATGCGTGACAATTTTGCGTATTCAACAACGGCCGGGGCTCAAGCGGGGCGTGTAATTGCAAGCAGGGGCGTCGTTATTATTCATGCAGAAGAGGGACCCAGATGGTCCCCTAAGACATGTCTCTGGCAGTGACGAAGTGGCTCGCGTTCTGGACTCTAACTCATTCGGTCAACCTGAGCTTTTCCGGGGGAATATTTATATTCAAAAAGAGACACTTTTTTCGCGTCTCTTTCGCAACAGAGGACGGAAACACTTCATCCGAAATTGGACATAAAGAGAGAAAAAACAAACACAGAGTTCCTTACGATGGAGGATAAAAAATAAACAAATTGATAAGATTCAAGTATTCAGGTTTTTTTTTTCTTTCGGACTATTTTTCAGGCCTGAAGTGTAGATAAATCGCAGCCGAACTTTTGTGCTTGTTATTTATTGCCCTCTTTTTTACGAAAGAGTAGTTAAAAGTAGTTGATGCAAGAAGAAGTAATTGTGAAGAGTATATTGTTAGTAGTAACGTTTTTTATAAATAAATAAATACGACTTCAGTTAACGTCTTGAAAACGTATATTGCACATTTGGATTTTAATATTGTATTGAAATCGAGATTAACATAATGGTTTCCAAAAATTTTTTTTGTTACAAGGTCTCCCTTTAAAAATTATCTGAACCAGATGTTTTCCTTTTGATGCCCTTTTGACTTCCAAAACAACAGGTTTCCATTTCTTTAAAAAATGTTTATGTCAAAGTTAGAGGTAGATAGATTGATAAAGTTTAATGTTAAATTATGGAAGTTTTTATGTATATGCAACTTATAAAAAATTTTTTTTTTTTTTCATTTTAAAGCACGATTTACAATATGACTACAGTTCTTCCAAATTTTTAAAGCATTGTTAAAAGTTTAATGTCAATTTAGTTTAGTTTATCTCTTTCTGTATATATAAAAAAAGTTTTCATGATAGCGTAATAAATTTATTTATACATAAGTTATGGATAGTAAAAATGGGTCACATAAGGAATTGAACTGAAGAGGAGGGCCAAAAATTATTGGACTAGATGGTTCCTTCCTAACTTCCAGCGCTTTCTCGAAAATTCCGCTTACGTCATAGATAGTGATGTTATTGATTTCTCCAGTTGTTTCCAGAAGCATCCATATGGTCGCCAAGCTGTCGAATTTGGTTGCCAAAAAATGATGCCAACTTGGCTGTATTGCGAATATTTCACCAACATAATGTGTTGTAATGTATGAACAGTTGTATAATTTCTACAATGGGGGTTGATCTACCTTTAGGCGAACGTGGGTACCCCCCAAGTAAATTTTAATTATTATTATTTATTAAATGTATTCATTCGTGACCTTACTGACTATCTTGTTTTGATAATTATTTGATTCATTTATTGTTTTGTTTTTTTAAAGAAATCAGCATTTTAACTTTTAAAATACACATTTTCTACTTCATTTTAAAGCAATTTATACATTTCTCTAAGTTTTTCACATAATATTTTGTAGACTATAATTTAAAGACTTTTTTTTAAAAAAAGATATCCATTTTTTTTACCAAACTGCTGCTTGTGGTTAGTAATCATAAAGATCGCACAGCGTAGTATATAAGTAATTTAATTTAATATACACTTATTACTTAATATACATACACTTATTACTTAATTCAATATTTTTTAAAAAAATTTTTTTATAGTTTTATTTTATTACTTTTAGCACTCTTTTTCTTCCGATTTTTTTTATTTCTATCAGCATTCTTGGCAAAATAAAGCGGAAAGTAGGTGCCATAAAACATGTTTAACTCTGCAGTCTTAATCCTAAGATTAAGGATTGTCTTAGAATTACGATCCTTAATATTTTACTCTATTCTACTATTACACTACTGACCATTAAAATTACAACATAAAGGAGAGTTGATGCCAAATGTCAAATTCCCGTGAAAGGAAGATGCTGGGATATGCAAATGATTAACATTTAAGTCCAATAGAACGACATAGGAGAAGAAATGGCGCCTCAAACTCTGTGCAATAGGAATGTTACTCAACGAGTTTTTCATTTGGAAATTGCATTTAAAAGTTGGTGGTTTGTGAGAAGATCACGTAAGTGTCGGAATTCGATAGTAACAAGATCATGTCTATCGAAAATAAAGTTTGTAACGGGTCTATTCACGAACTTCCTACTAATCCTCTTGGAGAATAATGTTTCTTTAAATATTATTCTATTGAGAATTAGACGTGAATTATTCAAATCGAGGCTTGTATTTAAAGATTAGCTTTCAAGTTCGAATGGGGAGAGAGGTTAGAAGCTAAACGGATAGCAGCTAGTGATGTACGTAAAAAAAAGGTGGGAGCGCTTCATAGATAATTTGATTAATATTAAGACTAACGATTTGGTAAATAAGCTGTTTAAATTGGATTAGTGTCGCTTTAAATTAGATTACTTTAGAACTTTACTTCAAATATTTAGAAGGTGTATTGCCAAGACGTTCCACAAGAATAAGTTATCCGATTTATAATTACATCTCCAATTATCTCGTCTACCACGCTATTGCTCTCACATTTATCTATTGGTGCATTTCTTAATTTGGGTTGTTGAAATTTGTGTCGTTGCTGAGAATTGTTAATAAATTAAGTTTGTGTTGACTATGTCTAATCTTCCTTCTATCCCTCGTACATTAATGGATGGGACCGCCTATCCATTACAAGTTTACCGTGCTGCAATGTTGCTACTCGACGAATCCAACGACTGTGGGTGAATATGGAATCAATGGCTTCAGGAGGTTCATACTGAATGCTAAGCACGATTTCAACAGCTGCCTGCCATGAACTCCGAGAGGATTGATATGTTGCCAGGTCGGCCTAGCTGGATGGTACAGCAACATCAGAATCCTTGAGTCAGTAAGTGGCTTGATTATAGAACCACAAGTATCCGTACGGAACGTGCAATAACGTCTGGAGCAACACGAACTATCTACGTGGCGACCATTTTTGCGTCTTCCCTTTCCAAACCTGATATAGGAATGACACTACGTCGTCTTTTCAGACGAGTTCCCGCTCTGTAAGCAGCATCATGATAGATGTATCTGTGTCTTAGGGTACCGAGGAAAACGCTCGTGGACTCTTTGCGTTCCATATTGTCATACGAGCCCTAAACTTGGTAGGAACAGAGATTAGGTACACGCCATGAATACCTCTTGCTCGCGTAGTCTTTAATCTGAACAGTCATGTTACATTTCTAAAATAAGAGCAGTTGCGGTGCCCTATCTTCATAGACGTCTTTTTTAACAAGATAATGCAAGGCCGCACATTGCTTAACATGTCCTGCCACGATAGAGGCCACTAAGAGGCCAGAAATCTCAATAATGACAATTTTGTCAATACTACCTTATTGGTTCAAAATGCTGTCGCGAATTTCAAATAGAGAGAAAAGTAAATTCCTGTAAAACATCAACTCTGTATTATAAGTAGAGACCGTCTTATAACAAAGACCATTGGTAGGTTAAGAAGTGATTATTACAGAGAAATGGATAGGGATTGTAGAAGAACTTATAGGAATTGCGATAGCTGTTCAGATACAGAGCTAACACCTGCTCATATGTTTCACTGTCCAGCTATACTTGCTGTTCTACAAGAAATAAGGGTCCTGTCTTCGTCAACAAACCTCTATGAGGATAATATTGAAGAGATCGCCAGAACAGTAATCTGGGCCCATGATCCTATTTTATTTGGTCCCATCATGGATACGACGTCATCATCATCTACCTTGACACAAAGGAAGCTCAAATGTTTATCTGGCCAACACGTTCTCCACATCTATTATCCATTGAAAACATTTGGTCAGGGGTTGCTGAGAAACTGAACAGCAACCATGACTGATGAAGTGTGACATAGATTTGAAGCAATTTGGAATAACTTGCCCATATCTGTCATCGAAGCGGAGTTCAACTTAATGCGAGTTAAAGTCGTTTCAGCTGCCAGAGGCTGTTGCTGTATGTACAAATTTTGGACCCTGTTTAGCCCTAAATTGACTGCAAATTTAACTATATTTTCTTCGTTCTATGCTGTATACGTACGATAAAGTTTCGTCATTTGATTTTTTCTTAAAGTTTCTATCGTAATAATCAGTAGTGGGGATTATTTTTGTGCTATTGTTTTTAAAAATAAACTTTATGCTTTAACTTTTAATGCTCTAATTTTGTTCATACGTTAAATTCTACGACTTAAGTTACATTTTATAGCATAATTATGTTAAACTAGCTGGTATACCCGTTCTTCGCACGGGTGAACTGAAAAATTAAACACAGATTGAAGGATAAAGAAGTTGTTAATGAGTTAATATATTTTTTAATTACGATTTGAAGCACATATGAATAAGTATTTGAATTAAAATGATTAAATTCAATTTATTTTGAAAATCACCGCTGTGCCTCAATTTTTGTGACACACTATATTACCTTGAATGCTGTTCATTTTATTTCTATGTAATATACTATTTCGAATCCCATTCCAAAAAGATGGAATGTGGTAAAAAATTAGAAAGCTTTACTATTCAAGTGCAGTTTGGGTAGTATTTATTAAAATGATTTATCAAAATCTATAGCAATCATTAAATCAATAATAACCAACCAAACATACCAAAATTAAGGAAGTATAAGGCGAGAATAAAAGACATTAATCAGTTTTATTGAACAGATTTAAAGGAACAAGCGAGATAAAGGCCAGACAATGAGCTTTTGATCCGAAAATTTTCAAAGAGAACTGTACAATTATTGAAGTGAAAAATAGATTGAGAAGATAATAAGATTAAAAACTTTAAAGGGGAAGATGAGCTAAGAGAAGAATGACCAAAACAGTTTTTTTTATTTAAAGGAGAGCATTATAACGAACAGGATGTTTTTCCACGGTTGCTTTTACTACAAAAGACTCCATCCCCAAAATATATTTCCATAAAACGTTTAAAAATATATAGCTTTTGAAAACTGAGATTTTTTTAAAAAGCATTTTGAGGTCTTTGAGCCTTTTAATAGTTTCCCTGGTTCGCAAAGAATCTTCTAAGTACTACGAAATCTGTTGCGAATCCATTACATTCAAACACAATCGAGTTCTACCTTAATTAAAAATGATTATCCAATAAAATCCTAGTTTCAGAAAAGCATTTCTTTCTTTTTTTAAATTCAGTTAAGTATATCTCTTTATTGACTTAAAGATATTATATACCTGACGATATGAAAAAAAAAAAAATTTCTTTTACACACAATATTTCTTGGTTAATATTTTAGGATATAAGTTCGAAAATTATATCTCCGTATAAATAGCACCTTTGAAAGTGACCATTCTTCTCAGTTCGACGAAACATAACCACTTTACAGAAATTTCGCCATCCATATCTTTCCACAACCGTGCCCGAATCGATGAATCCATGCAAAACGACCCTCCCTAAAACACAAAAACCAGGGTGGGCCACTCATCGCCGTAATTGTCCGGCCGGGGCTGCTGCCGTAATTACGCCCCCTCCGCCCCGACTCACCGAGTTAAGGCTCATGGTGCGTAAACGGGAGTAGGAGACAATGAAAATATGATTCCCGTTTCCACGCTCCAGGAGAGCCGGAATCGGGCGGCGAACTATCAATACTCGTCACCAGGTTTTGAAATATTCAGCGGTTAAGAGGCCGTCCAGACGCGGGGGGCACCTCTCACCGGCCCATTACCCGATCGCCATTAGCCGCAAATGAATAGTGCCCGCACAGGTTTTTCATTAGGTGGGACCGTGAAAAATGTGCGATTGGTCAGCGAGTTCAGAGGGACAGTGGGATAAACGCAGCTAACATTCCACTGGTTGTATGCCAGCAGAAGTTCTGTTTGCACGAACCATTCTTTGAAATGGAATTTTTTGTATGATTACTTAATTTGGCTTGGATAAGAAATATTCAATGCCAAATTCTTTTTTCTTATATATAGATAAGAAAATTTTAGCTTGTAATATATGCAAGGTTGTGACGGCTCACGCGTCCTTTCTCTAACCTCTGTGTTCTTTGACAACCACGATTAATGGCAAATATTTTCCAACCCAAATCCAAGAAGTGAAACGAAGGATAGATGCAAATAAGATAACCTTTAAAAGGACAGAAGTTTTAGTAAGCGTGATGGCAATTTAGAGAAAGTTCAGTTCAGAAAAGATAGAAGTGTAAATTGACGGCCTACCTAAGAATCACGAAAATCTCGCCATTCATTCAAGGTACATACCATTGTACGCGAGCTTAGATGAATATCTGAAGTGGATTGGACGTTGCTTAGAATCCAAGGTAGGAAGATTATATTCTGAATGCGAATATATTATTAAGATTGTGAGAGTAAGCGGATATAATATAATTATATAGCTAAGTGATCCAATTGCGCGATCTGTGTTAACTACGGATACGTGTTTTGGTTTATTCTCACTTAATATAAGTTTGTTCGGTATATAAGTAATTTAAGTTAAACTCTTAATAAAAGTCATATTAAGAGTTCTAAAATGTCTCATCATTTCGAGAATCCCACACCTCTAACTTACGCTGAAACCCCACGATATGGTCAACGAAGATCGACCATATCACAAGGTGTCCTAGGATTATTGAGACAAATTTTAAGTGGATGTAAGGGAGATCACAAGGATTCAGATATGCATAACAAACAGGAACGTCTTAAGGCATGGGCCAACTGGGCCCGGGCCCAGGGCCTCGTTTCGTTTTGAATTCTGTATTAATAAGATCAGGATCTGGGCAATTTTAATGTGGCCAAATATTAGTCCCATATATATTCTTCGAAAAACAGGGAACTTCAAGCTACATATCAACTGGCAAAAGTGGTAAGACAGTATTATAATGGGATGACCGTTGTCCATATCTAGACCCAGGCCTAATACCTTAAGCAATCATTCAACTTAGTCGAAGTGTGGCCATCGGTCGAGCTGGTTTGAGCCTAGATTTTTGAGATTGTGAGTCGTGCGCATTTATTTGTTTCAAATTACCATTTTGACAATGCATGCTATATACCGTCTACTTTTAAAGATCTTAGGTAGGGCCTACTTTTGTATAAGAGACCAGAGCCTCAAAAATTTTAAAGATTTTTCTGGGCCCAGGGCTTCAAAGAGTTTTAAGGCGTCCTTGATAGTGATCCGAAGTTCCTACGGATCAAGGGATTACAACCAGAGTGAATGACTCAACTAAAATTAAAGTCTGATCGTATAGTGGTAACACAATTTTATTTAGAATAACGGCATACTGAAAATTTACATTCAAAAACAAAGTAACAACGGTACTTATCTGAGTGAGAGGAGGGTGGAGTAGGAAACTTGGGAGGGTGGAGTGGTGCTGGCAAGTAATCTAAGGAAAGGAGAAAAAAGCTCCGAGAAATAGCGTGCAAGTGCTTTTAAAGCTGGCCGCATTACATCCGAAAGAATACACTGCGAATTTATTACTATCCCAATACACCACTATGATTTGCCCAAAGGCTACTCACAGTCAGCGTAAGAATACAATCTTGTCAACCGGAAAGTGCAATGAACTGGGAACGCGCCCACATTCTTTACTAATCCCTGTTTCCTGTAAACAGGGCAGATGCAAATTTAAAATTGTATCTCAGGGACCAGAACTCGGCCTCTCATCAGTAGCAACCCATGGTCGGAAATGTCTTCGTTCGGCGCTAGGTAGCGTTGTTCACAAGAGCAGTTAAGGAAACAGACTTGCATTACTACGGTCATTTGAGCTTTCATCGTTTACAGACGAGTTGGAACGTTTTTCAAACATCGAGCTAGCAGATGTGCATCCAGTGCCGGTTTATCCATTGGACGTTTGGGAAGGGCGACCAGAAGGGTCCTTAAGGGCTCGAATAAGCTGTAATTAATCTGGTTTTCTAGTAATAAATTTCAATTCGCCAGTGCCAAGGGGGCCTGTATACCTTCTGCACTCAGGGCCCGAAATTAGCTTGTGACAGATCTATTCGCGATCTTTCCACTAATCCTCTTGGGAAATCTCGGGGCTATCAATTCGTGTTATTCACAACCAACCCTTCGGAAGAAGAAAATCGTGATATGAAAATTAAATTACTATATATAGTCGAAGTTATCTAGCTATAATAGAGAGTAAGAGAGGAGATAAACCCGAGTAAGGTGAGATTGTTACTGATAGGTATCATATTTGAATTATTGTGATTAAAGACTAATTAGGAGGAAGCTTTAAAGTTATGATTGTTCACTGAGATTAAATTGATGTTAGATTAAATCGGATGATAGATTAGATCTTATATATAGTAAGGATCAAGTGTGATAGTCTCCTAATCTTTCGTGTATTACCGTCGTTGTTCCACTTTCACGGTTAGCATGGAGACATTCTCTTATTGTTATTAATTGAATTTTTGTGTTGTTTGTGTGGTAAATAAATAGAATTGATTGGATCATGGCAAGTGTTTCTACCCTACCTCCCACTTATCTAGGTGGGTGCCCAAGAAAGAGGTCAATACCTCTCACAAGCTTAAATCGGCACTGTATGCACCTGATTTAAGGATTGGCAGAAGGAAATGCTCGAGCAACAGAAAGATTGTATCGCGAAAAGTATCCACAGAGAGATGTACCGGACCACCGGATGTCACAATTTGTGTGAATATGGATCATTACGAGGTAATAAGCATAGTCAGGGCAGGTGACTCGAACTCCTAGCATGACCCAGCTTTGACCAATAAATATACATTTTAGATAATTTCAGTCTTGTGTCTCTGTTTCTTGTACCTATCAAACTACTTTCCCATGACGTTTCCGACCATGGGTTGCTTGCAAATCTGAATCCTTGTGATATCCTCTACCTGTGGAAGATGGTATTTCCATAAAGGACACAACACTGAATGTTCAAAGAGGCAGTTGTTTATTACATAAAAATTAACTGCCTCAATTGGACTGCGCATGTTTTCCGTATAAACGATAATAAAATTCTAAAGAAAAATCTTTTCGGCTAATCCATGCAACACTATAAGAAGATGTAGATCTAGACTACAATGGTTAATTGCAGTAGAAGAGGATTGTTTGGTTCTTAAAACTATGAATTGGAGGAGTTTGGCTGCCAGTAGACGTAGTTGGAAGCGTCTGGTTCAGAAGGTCTTTGTCCACCCTTGGCTGTCACGCCATGGATGATGTGACTATAGGCATCGTTATATATAAGAAAAATCACTTTCTCTAGGTCAGCAAAGAAAATAAAACGTCTTTTAAAAAGAGAGGGTTTTAATGTAGCAGTTAAAAACATGATAATAAAAAATCGTTATTGATCACACATTTACGAATTTTTTGCCTTAACAGTCGATCTCAAAAGGGTATTAATAAAGAATTTCAATTATTAGTAAACTTCCATATTATGCTACATGGGGAGACTGATGCAGGAGGATTTTCTAATTTCGAATCACCAGCAAAAAATGAAGACAATATTATAGGACTTAGCCGAGATGGCGATTTACCAAAGTAATCGTTGACTCAAACTTAATTATATTAATATACAGTGAAATTCGTTTAACTTGAAAACGCTTAAGACGAAATAATACAACGGTCCTGAAAAATTTCTATACATTTTCCTGTATTTTTTTTCACTTTCCATGAAACGCGCGCGAAAATCTCTTAATACGAAAAGATTTCCCTCCTGGGAATGAACAAAATACAGAAAACAACGGCCGTGCAGACGAGATTTAAGAGAAGTGTGAAATGAAAGAGAGCTGGTTTCACGTGTTTCTTAGATAGGAGGCTTCCTTGGATTTGAAATATCCTCGGAATAGCTTGTGACACGAGCCAGTTTGGTTTATCTAAGCTACTTTCAACCTCCACGCCTACAAACCCCACACAAAAACATCTAATCTCTCCTCAATTGGGGTTTGAAATTCAAGTGATCGATTCGGTTAAATGTTATATCGCAGTGTGAGTAAAAATCTGTAAGCTTGACTCACGTTTTTTTCCCTTTTTTCTCCAGTTTTAGAAGAATTTTCTTAGGTGATGATGATGATAAGTTTGGTGTTTTATGGCGCAAGAGCCAAGTTTTGACTATACTGCGCCAAACATTCATAGATCTGTGGTCTGGACAGGAAAAGAAGAAAAGGAGAAATTGGATGACAAGATGGAGGGTCGAAAATAAAGAAGGATCACTGGGGCACCCCGGGGTCATGATATCCATGTTTACCAAAGATAGTAAACCCCTTGGGAAAAGGAAAATATCACTAGGGTACCTCGGGCCCCCGTACCCACCTAAAGAAGGTGAGCCCCCTGAGGGGAAAGAATTTCCTTAGGAGCACAATGGCAAAGAGCTCAGAAGGAAAGCAAACTGTCATTTCGCTTAAAATAAACATGGAGCTTTTAAGGCTGTCGATCAAAAACAGAAGTCGAAAGCGAAAATCTGTAAAGATTCTAGTTTTGCTATATTTGGTATTTAATTTCATCAACTTCTTGTGAACGTTTTTCTTTCATTGATTTTTATTAAATACTTGCATATATACATATCTCGTAAATAAAATGTACTCTAATAGATTTAATTTTGTGAAATATATATTTTTTTGCAGTATCTCTTAACACGAAAAAATATTTTAGTCCTTTCAGTTTCGTGTTAAACGATTTTCCCTATTCCTCAATTTTTACCCCTTACGATAACCCTTGGAGGAATCAAAATAAACTTGAGACTTTCCAACATTGAATCACATCGTTGACCTCCTATTATTTTCTGTTTTGCATGATTTTAAATTAAAAAAAAATGAATGAATAGATACAAGCACCATTTATGCTTATTGCATATTAAAAACATCATAACTTTAATTTTGTTGCAATATTTTAGAATTGTTACACTAGAATGATTGATGGTTATACATATATATATCAGTGACGCACACAAGGGGGGGG
>BMAV01011023.1:0-17080 GCA_019973955.1 Trichonephila inaurata madagascariensis
TCTGAAACAGCTGACAGGTGCAGCCATCTAGTGAGAGAAAATCTTCATTAAAACTGTCCTTTGCATTGGAGAGAACCAGGGATGCGCTTACCTGCACTCCAATGTGTAAGAAATGGACCATTAAGACAGCGGAGGTTGAATGGTCTGGGCAGGAGTCACGTTGAATGGCCGCACATACGTACCTTCATGTCTTTAAAAAAGGCCCTGTGACTGCTGTGAAGTATAGGGAGGAGGTCTTGGTCCCTATTTTATTTTAATGGATGACAACGCGAGGCACATAGAGCTTATCTGATCGACGAATTTCTAAAAAATGAGGATGTTTGTAGAATGGATTGTTCAGTTAGATCTCCAGACCTCATCCGTATAGTGCATGCCTGGAACTCTCTAGGAAGGACAATTGAAACTCGCAAACCCCCTCTGAGAGCCATCCTAGGCGTGAAAATACAGTTATTGAACGAGTGGGATTAACCCTTTAAAGTTCACTACATATTCCCTATGAAAAATTAACCAAATAACTTCAAAAATGACTATTAGACATGATGATGATCATAAATATACAAAGAAAATTTTTTTAGCATTTTTCAATTTCGAGAAATTTGTGGTTTCACAGTGAAACCACTGAACAGTAACGGTCCATTTTTCCTATTCAAACTAACCAATCCAAAAGACTATTTAGAAAAAGAAATCTAATATTTTAAGGCCACAAAACTTTTATACTTTAACGGAATTAATTAAAGAAAAATAATTTTATAAGTTTTTAATTATTTCTTTAAAATTTGTCTGAACTTTTATAATTTTAATACAAATTTGGACATAAAATTACATGTATTTTGCATTACATTCTAAAAATAATATATACATATACATAACTGTTAGATAGCTTGAAACACACAGCGCAAATTAATCATTAAAAGAAGTTAAATGCTAACTTATAGCTAAAAATGTTATATATGTAGAAAATTTAAAAAGGATATCATTTCAAGTCCTTGTGAAATTTTTCGAAACATGTCACATTATCATTACTTTTTGCTATCATGCATAATCCGACATCACAGTTAGAGCCCATCTTCTGGATTTGCATTTGGTTGGAATGTGACCAAAATTTTTAAGTCTGTCCTTTTCAGAAACTGTATGTTTCCTGAATTTCAGTTTCATGGGTCGAGAACAAGAATTAGACGCAAATCGGTTTTCAGAAAATTTTTGATGTCCTATTGACACAAGGCCTGTAATTAAATCTAACCGAAAACTTTTCAAGTTGTTATAGTATGGGGTTTTCTCACACCGTGCATCAGAGATCAAAGAATGTATGGACGATTGTCATATAAAAAAAATGAAAAAATATACGGTGCCACCATTTCTTTTGATTTTCTGTCTATCGGTGAAGGATCTTGAATGGATGTTATTTCATTTGAGGGCTCACTTTGTTGTTCAGTAAAAGGGATATTTCGGATCTCTCTTTATAGACGCTTTATTTTTCCAAGTAACTTCAAATATACGGGATGGTCCTGGCACACTTATGTCATCTTTTTCCTCATCAATATCGGTATTTTCACTTGAAGATGACTTTGCAGTCATTACATCCTCTGCTTCACTGAGTGATGATTCATCGGATTCAATATCAGAAGGTAAGTTGTGAAATACTTCCAGAGCTTCTGGAATGGTTAATCCTTTTCTTGGCATTTAAAAAAAATTACCAGAAATTACACGAATTAAGTACTTAAAACATCTTATCACCAATATTAAGAAATACAAGAAAACGCTGGATTGATATTTTTGTCTTTTCAATACAAAAATACAAAATGCCTAAGGAAAATTTGTCTCTGAGCTCATAGCCCTAAAATATTGTAACGTCAGCTCATTAGCAGAACTCACTTAATCTATACATGTCAAGATTGACCTATGGAGTTACTTGACCAAATGGACCATTGTGTCTCATAAACTGCACCCGTGGTATGTCCGTTGCGCTTTTGATAACACACGTGTGAACTGTCTCGGAGAATGTTTTTGAATTAGCTACTGCTTATTTTCTTCGCAACTATAACAAGCACCTGTTAGTTCAAACGATATATAGGAAGGAAACTACAAGTTATAACCCTTTTGTGTTGAGTTCCCCCTCCCCCCCATCCTATTGACGTAGCCAATTTGAATAGAAATGTACTGGTGACAAGGATAATCTCAGAAGCAAACTCAGTAAAAATGTCACGTTAGGAATTATAGCTTCCAGATGTTAGATGCAAGCCCATGTCGGGATAGACAGCAGAAGTGCCGGAAAATTATTCACACGTCCCCATGGAATGCGATTGAGATCGTGGGAGGGGGGGGGGTGTAAATGTGTGGCTTTGACAATGAGAGGTGGCCGGAATGTGAAAGTGACCCGTTCCTGGAGATTACCGTCCCTTACTGGAGTTGGGTTTCGGAGTGAAACCACAGATTTTAATTTCATTTTTCGACTCTTCTGTTTACTTATCAAAATGACTGAAAGTTGTAATTAATAATTAGAAAGAAGTATAGTAAAACCTCATGCTATAATTTAAAATAAATATTTTTTTAATATTTTTTAAAGCTAAGGGAATTTACCAAAGTTAAAGAGACGTCAATATTTTTCTATTTAAATAGTTTCAATCGTTAAATATTGCTGTAATTTTGTCATCTATTGATAGGAAAAAGAACAAAAATTTGAAAACAATACTTATTGGGACAAAAAAATTTTAAATTATATTTTTTAAAAAATGTTTTATGTGTGGTTTCGGTGTGAAACCACTGAACGTTAAAGGGTTATGCAACTATCTTTATTACCAAGTTGGACTGCGTAGTGGAATGACGAATGCTGTAACATAGCACACACATATGTATGTTTGATTTTATTTTACGTTTCATTCTGAAGCACAACATAAAGCAGCGTTTCTCAAACTGTGGGGCGAGCCCCACACCGCGAGCCCCCCCCCCCCCCCCCCCCCCCCCCCCCGAGCATATTGAAAGTTCGAAAACAAAAGATTATAAAAGAAATCACTGAAAGTAAACAAATAAAATCATTCTGACAATAATAAAACATAAAACACACTTTTACATTGGTATAATACACTTATAAATGTATCAGTACTATACAATGTATTTTGCAATTAAATTAACAATACTAAGTTAAGAACAAGTATAATAATTAACAGTGACCCCACGGGCTTGTCATATATAAAATTATACGCAAAAATTAGCACTCATCTTGATAGTTTGTACTGTTTAAAATTAATCCTTTAACTGCCAATTAAAAGATACGCGATTCACTCCCCAAAGCCACCGTTTTCTACGCAGACGTGCGTATGTGATGAATTGGGAAGGGGGAGGGGGACAAAAAGAATAAATATGTAAATCCATCGCAAACACTGTCAATGTCCTTTTATTGGATTATTTATGGATAGCGGTGCACACACAGAAAAGATCGTACTTCGGCAAGACGTATATATACGTAAGGAGCAATTAACGCTTTGGCTGAGTGAGACGTTTATATACGCCGATGGCACTTAAGAAGTTAAAGTTCCATTGTAGCTTTAGCATTCAAGTTATAGTATTATTGAATTCAGTACATTGTTATTGTATGGAAGGGGAGGCGCGATGAAAATTATGATTGAATATTGGGTCACAAATATTGAAACTTTGAGAAGCACTGACATAAAGGTTATAAGCGACAGACCTCGTAATTATTATGAAATATGGTCAAATGATGAGGAAGACGCATGATCTGGCCCCTCCTCTGGACTTCCTTGCCACGTCAACGGGAGGACTTTGAGACTCGACACATTTAATGTGCGTCAGTCCCTCTACACTCGGGGAGGCCATTAAGTCGATCGTGATCGACCGGTGAACTGCCAAAACTTTCGGGGGTGATCGCCTTCATATAAGACCTAAGACTCTCAAATTAAAAGATATATATTTGTGGAACACCGACGTCTGCTAGACTGGAATATACAATGCATGTGACTGTGTAGACTAGGAGTCTTAAACCTGTGGCCCTTGAATGGCCCACTGAAGGCATTTTAGTGTCCATTCATTTCAATTGGAGGCAATTTAAAAAAAATGGCTTTGTCTGTTTTTGTCGTAAGAAGCTCCCTTTATTCTGGTGTTCTTGATATTTAAAACATTTCACTGAGGTATTTAAAATCCATTCAAAATAAAATTTTATGAAAAAGACGAATTTTTTCAAAAATTTTACTGTTTCTTAAATGTAAAAAATCTAACTATACATAAAATCTCAAAAAATTTCGGAAAAAAGGAGGGGACTTATATCTTTAACAGCCATGCAAGGCATTTTAATTCGACTTTCATTTAACACTTTTTGGTGAGATTCTTTTTATATGAATTTCTTGACTGCAATATTTTTGGCAGTCGTGTGGCCCACGGATTACTGATAATTTATTGATGTGGTCCACTGATTATTCTAAATGTATCAATCTGGCCCTAGAGCGTAAAATGTTGAAAACCCCTTAGTGTAGATGACACATGTACCATTATTGGAAGCGCACGATGACGCTTAACACATTCTCTGTGACTGTAGAGGTAAATATGATCACCACAATGCCAGCCGCAGAAATAGATTTTTTCCCACACACTGATTAAAGAGGAAAATAAACGTTAATCACAACTTTTACCGCGTTAACACGGAATTGACTACTCAAACATCACCCGAGATATTCAAGATCGGGGAGGACAGTATATAGGCTAAGTCTTCTACTGAGATTATAACTACAAGAACTACCTTTAAATGAAAAAGATTTATTTTTTAATGTATTTTGAATTGTTTGATAAAAAATGCATCATTTGATATCATTAAATTTGAGGGTAAAATTATTATTATGTTTGTATCTTGCGTTTTTCTTAAAACGTCGTTTTAAAAGAGTAAGTTTTTTTTATTGTAGTTATGTAAATAAGTACATTTTCTGTATTTATTTTATTGTCATAATGTAAATATTGTTGAGCTTCTTTTAACTCACCACACCTACGCCCCTGGGTTGACCACAACAGTTTGAAAAAATTAGTAGACAGTAAAAGTAGAAGTATCATGTAAAAGTCTGCCCACCCCTGCTCTACACGGTAGGTCTCGAGCTCGTGATTCGACGATGTTACCACAATTGCCTATATATATTATTCACACACACACACACACACACATATATATATATATATATATATATATATATATATACCGTTGGCTCTTTAAAAGGCACTACAATAAAAACCAGAGTGTCAAAGCCAAACTTATTAGGGAAAATAATATTAATAACACGGAGCAAAACACGTGAACCAATGGATCATTTTTGCAAGAAGTGTGGCAGGGGGAAACACAATCTCATTTATAAACTATTTATGCGGACTGAAATGCAACTAATGATACGTGTTACCTCCTTCTTTACATACTTCTCTGATTTCTGTATTTGTTGCCTAGTGGACAAAGCCATGGATTAGTGGCTGCCGTGTTATGAATTCAAGCCTAGTACCGTTGATGATCCACCGTGTAAAGAAGACGATGCACGTTAAATCCGTTGAGGCTCAAACGTCCTCCCGTTGTTGTGGTTCAGAAGTTAGGAAAAGGGGTGCCAGTTAAGGTGTCATCCTCGTCATTTGATAATGGTTCAAAATTACGACGTCCGTTGCTAATAGTTATTGTGCAGCTTTACAGTACGACATTACAAACTATCACTCACTCATTTCTGTGTCTTCATCAATCCACAGTGAACCTCGTCTTTTAACAAAACATTGCACTTTGCCCCATCTTCTGACCTTAACCCAAGTGAGACCATCAGGAAAGGCATCAAGGAGATATCCTTTGACTCTGCTTCTTTAAGTTCTAATGAAAAAAGGTAGATTTTTTAGAGTTTCGAGTTCCTATAAGCCCTTTTAAATCCACACCGAGATGACTAACCACAGTCATTAAGTTGAAAGATTGTGTTATACAGTTTTAGACAAATATTCTAAAATTCAATTATCCGATCACATACTTGAGATCATAGAGTCGAAGCATTTGGGCCCAATATCTCCCAGTTAACCTGTTTTATACTATTTTTTATGATACCAAATGTGTCAAATTTACAATGTGTGTGGTAGCTGATAATTCTTCTCAAACTTATAATTAACTGTCAAACTAAACAATGCGAAAAGAACAAATCTTATAGTAATCAGAAAACAAAATGGCATACGTTTTTTTTTTTAGATTTGATTATCCTGAATTTTTCAGCCTGAGTAATATACATAATTCCCTTGAACATTATTACATTTAAGACAAAAATGGCTAGAATCTATGTACGAAAATTTTGCCAATCTTAAAGAAAAACCCACTGGTTTTTATCTCTCCCAATGGTCAAAGTTGTATCTTTTGAATCGATGTTTGTGGCGAGTTTTGTTGTTTCTGAAGATCCATCGCATTGAATGACTGATCTGATGATAAAATCTGCTTAGGCTCAAAGTTTACACGTTTATCTGATGTGGAAGTTTGGAAAGTGGGGTACCATCTTATAAGTTTCGTTCTCGGCTATTGTTCGTATTTTAAAATCGTAAAGCATATTATCTGTAGTTCGATAATTTCTCTTATAACACATACGTTAATAATCAGTTTATAATATGTTGTTTTTTAGCGTTAATAAATCTAGAATTAGCATCATTCAAATGTTTTAGTTTGCTTGATTCTTTATATAGAATTTTTTAAACGTGTGTAATAAGTTAAAGATATAATTTAAAGATAAATATAACTAAATGAGATTAGTTTATCTTAAGTTATCCGACTATGTTCGGAACCGTGATTTTAAGAAAGCACATAAATGGATAATTTTCATGATATTTAGTGTCACTTAGATTAGAATACATGTATAAAATTGTTTTAAGGACATTTTGTCAAAAAAAAATTATTTAAATACACTATATCCTCAAAAAAAATTAATTTAGAATAACCTTTTTTCAAAATGTTCTCCTTTTGTAAAAAATGCTTCTATTATAATAATATTTTGCCTGTATATACCTCAAACCTCTCTACAGAGGCTCAACTAGAATGTTTAAAAAATAAACAATAATTTCCAGTTACCACCAATTGAAATATAATTATTGGCGTTTTTTTCTTAAAATTGCTCCCCTCTGTTGTCGTAAAATATGGATAAACCCACTTCTATGTTATATATTTCAAAAATTCTAGTTGAGCCTCTGTAGGAAGGTCTGAGCTATATACAGGCAAAATATTATAATAGAAGCATTTTTCACAAAAGGAGAATATTTTGAAAAAAGATTATTCTAAGTTAATTTTTTGTCAAAATACTGTATTTAAATAATTTTTTTTGTCAAAATGTCCTTAAAAACAGTTTTATACATGTATTCTAATCTAAGTGACACTAAATATCATGAAAATTATCCATTTATGCGTTTTTGTAAAATCACGGTTCCGAACGTAGTCGGATACCTTAAGAGCAGTTGGAAAGCTAAAATCTTAATTTTGACAATTTGAGATTTTTATATTTTCAAATTATATAGATTTTAACCTTTCTAAAAATACTTTACTTTAACCTCTAGGGTAATTAGAAGCTCTTGAAACCTATTTTTAAATAATCGTTAGAACTGGGTCACGCCCATTTGAATGGCGCGAAAAATGTATAAGCAAAGTACTTCGTTTTTGCTTAAAAGTTGAACGTCTGATATAAACCAAAACATGCATCTCTTATTGCAGATTGAGCCTTTTATTTTTTCGTTTACTAGCCGATTAGAAGCCTCATTGTATGGATTAAAATCAATTTATCTCAAAATGTAAATTTTGATGTTCGATGTACCTTTTCTGAGAAACTACTGTTCACAGGCATGTGCATTTTTTATGATATATTTTTAATGATGACTAATATATACTAAAATGAGAATTTTGTAAAAACTCAAAAATGTATTTTTTACAATTTTCTTATGTAAAAAATGGGTCAAATTTCGCAATGTTTGATAAAATATTTCATAAATTATTAAAAAATTCAAAATTAGCTGAAAGCTCATTTCAGTATAATGAACAAGTTGTACTTTAATTGTATGAAAAATTTCAAGTATGTGTATGTAACAGAATTTGAGAAAAAATACATCGAAAACAGCCAATTTAACATTGTCAGTAGAGAGAGAGGTTTCCAACTCTTCTTAAATTTTGGGCAAGACTTTAAAAATTTGTTTGTGAATATTTTTTTCAAAGAAAAAAAGTTATATATATATATATATATAAGCGTGTATGTGATGAGCGCCTAGTTTAAGAAAATTGGAAAATCAATTGTTGGATACGAATGACGTTAATAATATAATAAATAATGAAATAGAATAAAAAGTTACAATATTTATTACTTTTTTTAAATGACCAAAAAAAGTGAAAGCTATTATATACAGAATAAGAATTAGAAATTAAATCTTTTGAACATAAAAATATTTGTTGTGGATTAAATGTCACATTGGAGTCAAATTCTTTAATATTCATAAAATAACTTTTGAATACTTTACAACATTAGATAACTAAGCAGCTGTAATGCTTTTAAAGCTTCATTTTCTGGGTCTTCAATTTCTTCAAGAGCTTCAGTCTCTTCTGGAACAATTTCCTCGGGAGCTTCAGTCTCTTCTGGAACAGTTTCTTCGGGAGCTTCTGTTTTTGTCACAATCTCGGGAACAGTAACTTCAATGTCATCACCATCAACGGGAAATTGGTACCTGGGCAGGCGCTCAGCAATATGATTTCTGACTTTCTTCTGCATAAAATTTCTTAAAAAGCCTTGGAATAGGGAAGTTACACCACCGATAATGTAATTAGCCGCCCAGTTCATTGGACCCAAACCAGTTATTGACATTTTCATCCCTTTCATATCATCGATTACAAATTTTTTTAATTCGCCATCACGTCCTGTTTTGGAATCTACTGTGAATTCCATATGAATTTCAAGGTAAGCCAATTCAGCATGGAGTGTTATTGTAGGTCCAAAACTCATAAACTTGACAGTACCATCATAATAAAAATCTAGAACACCAGCTCCTAAATCGGCTTTTACCAACAATTTTCCATCTTCATCTTCCACTGTGCAGTGATCAGGACGATGAAGAGATTTTAGACCTGTTATATAACCATTATGTAATTTAGCTTCTCCACTGACATTCACAAAGGCAACTTTTTTGCTGAAACCAACAACACTGTCTTCAAGTCTATAAGGGTCGTATTCGTGGCCATTTTCTTCTAACATATCGTGCAGAAGGTCATCAATAAATTTGTTCCCACGTACAACATTTTCATCATCTTCATCAAGGAAGCAAGCTGGAAGTAAAAAATAACTAATTATTACAGTCATGCAACACACACACAGGGTAATTACTTCATTCTCTCCAGTTCATTTAAACATCTTTGTGAATATAATGTTTAAAAACTTTTAACAAATAGACACTTTCATATCGTCAAATGCATTTGAGGAAGGTTATAAATACAATATTGCTTGAAATTTTATTATAAATACAATATTGCTAGAAATTTTATTATAAATATAACTATTTTTGAATTTTGATCAACTCTTTTATTAACCATGTATAGATTATTGTCTCTAATCCAACTAATTATATTTAACATACATATATTCATTTATATAAGAATGTAAAATAGAGTTTTAGCCTTTAAATGCAATTACCATATTTGTTTAACTAAGGAGACCATGCAAATTACAAATCAATCTGAAAAAAATATCTCTCATATTTAATGAAATGAACATCAATCAGCAAAACTTGTCGATTTCAAAAACGCATAAGCGAATTCAAATGGGTAATGTACATTATTAAAAAGGAATTTTTTTTTCGAAAATTTAAGTAAGTAAAATATGTTTTATGAAGTCTTAAGTGATTTGCAAATTACGAGATAATTTATTTTATTGCAGTAGTTAAATTAAAAGAATGAACTTTTAAGTTCAGCACTTTATCAATTTTAAAAATATAACTTTTTACTCAGCTTTTAGTTCCTATCTTGCAATTTGTTTCAATAAAATAACTTAACTAATAATATTCTCCGTTGGAGATCGAATTATTTTTGACTCAGTTTTAACCCAACTACTTAAAGAGAGATTTTTCCTTTAAAAATATTTTTCTTGTAGAATACTCTAAAATTATTATCTTCGGGTAAACCGAATTATATATTTAGATTCCTGTTTACTTAAATGTTATTTTCAGTGTATAATAATGCTGCTATTCCAAAGATTTTTAGTCATATTTTGTTTCTTTCTATGTGAGTGTTAATACACATTTTAATAAATCAACGTTTGTTTGTGATTTCAAAAAAAAAAAAAAAAAGATTCATCCAATAAAAGCTAATAATGAATGCTCTCAACAAGGAATTGTTTTACACTCTTGCTATAAGAAGCATATTAAACTATTAATAAATAAATAAAACGACAATTGGTAGGCATTCTTCAGCCAGACTCTGTAAAGCAATGGTCTCCAAACATTTTCGATAGTGTACCCTAAAACGAAAATAATTATACGATATACCTCATATTACATATATTTTGAGCCTACTTATTTGCCATACTCTAAGTATCTCTTTGTGTACTCTTTGGAGTATGCATACCCCACTTTGGGGACCAGTGCTGTAAGGTAATGGTCATCAAAACAAGAAAAATCGGTAATGACAATTAAGGGTTAATACTAACATTGATGTAAGAATGTCGAGTATCTTCGAAAGCTAATTACAATTTTTGTAAAGATTATATTAATGTATAATAATATAAAATAACGTATATACCAGCTTGATGAATATAGACACAGAAAACCAAGGCAATAGCAAGGAACGAAGATTTCAGAAATAGACCTCCCATTTTCGATACCAATCCTGAAATATTTTTGAATAAGTTTAAAATAATATTTAAAAGAATGTACATATATTAATTTTAAATATCATTATACTGTAATATAGAAATTAAAACAATATATAGTTATGAATTATTGTTGAAATCAATTGCAAAATTTTATTCATTTTAAAGGAGATGAACAGTTTTAAGCAATACTTAATGTTTAAATACTACGTGCAAAACATATATAAATCAAATATATTTCCAGGTCAAGATTTAAGTTCATTATTTAGCATGAATATGATTCAAAAGTTTAAATTCCGCTTAACACTTCCTTAAAAGCTAATTATACTTATTCTTACTCTCTTACTTACGTCAAACAAGTAAGCGGGAGAATATTTTAAATAAATTCATAAAGAAAAATTAAGTGAAGTAAGGAGAATTAGACATGTCAAAAATATCCGTCATCTAAAAAAAAGCTGAAAAGGAAATAATATAATTTTTAATAGAAAGGTTACGCATATTACGCAAGAATTTTAATCTAATACTTGAATACACCACTCTTTTGGTCATCCAAAATATTATTCGAGAATTTTAATCTAATACTTGAATACTCTTTGCTCAACCAAAATATTACACTAAGAATGACAAAAAATATCAAAGCCAGTTTATTAAAAAAATAACTTGCAGTACAAAGATATAATGTTAGAAAATACAACACTAGTGAGATGAGAAAGAGGAGGAAATCCGTGGTACAGATTACCGCTATGTATTGACGGTATCATTCAGCTGTCTATTCACTTCTGATCCTTGGCCACTGCTAAATGCTAGGCCATTGGAGAAGAGAGGCTTTGGTAGAGTAAGGCAGCCCACATTGCATCCATAAATTGCCTATGTTAATTTGGTGTATTCTGAGAAAGTCGTTTTCCATTCATCGATCAGACGTGTTAAGTAGGCAGGCCAAGACAGCAATGCAATCTAATAGCGAAGAAGCCTTACAATCAAGCATTCTGTTGTTGAAATGTGTCAGTGGACAAGCTGTGAAGTTAAGGGAGGACAAAAGATTCCAACTTGTCATTTTACCGGAAATATTAGAGGGTAAGTGAGGGACTGTTTTTTGACATCTCGTACAATAAAGCAATGCAAGGGCTAATGGAGTCGGACCTCGTAATTTTGAGTCAGTCAAGTGATAAGGATGAAACCGCACTAGAATTCCACTCTTCTAATTTCACACCACGTCACCGCATGTACCTTGAGTCACGATAGTTTAAACGCGCGCGCGAGCATCATCCCCTCTACATGGTGGATCTTTAATGACATCGGGATTATAGAAACCGCGACTCGATAACATCAACTACGAGTACGTGACCATCACCACTAGGCTACTGTGACCCTACAGAGTGCGACATACAATGGAATACCACATTAAACCATAATACAGGGTGCAGGGCTATTATGATGATGCGTAAGGTAATAATTAAGCTATATCTCACCACGGTGTCTCCAGATTTATTCGAAACATTGAAGTGTTGTAGGCAGAAGCGTGACTCGTCTCTAAAAACAATATCGTGCTATTCGGTTGTCCATGTATGCCGTTCAATTCGCTTTTACAGACGTAAACGCCTGTGATTGTTGAAACAATGGTGATTGCAGCAATTCCATTACCGACATTCCATTGAGCTACAAATGGCATTGGATAATTCGAGTAGATTTCACGTGATTTCGATATTTCTTTAATGGCTTTACATTTTGAATGGTCACCAATGTACATGTATGAAACGAATTTTATAATTTAAAAATGAATTTTATAGATTTACAAAACAAAATTTGATAGTACAAAATATCACAGATGTGATAAAATCAATTTATTCAGAACCGTAGAAACTTTTAATGATAGATTTAGGAATATTCACAACATTTGAACAAGATATTGCATTATTTTATTTCTGGAGTATTTGTGCCGGGCTAATATCATTGTAGAATTGAAGAAAAAAACTGTCATTTTTATATGCACAGATAAATTTCTTGGGAATATTTTTATGATCATATCCCATTTTAGAAATATTTCTACACTTAAGAAAAACTTCAAAAATTTCAACTTTTTTAACTAATAAAAAATCGTACTTTTCTAAATTCATACTTTGCACAACCAACATTCTAATAATTCTGAATATGTAAATGTATTATTTAAAAGACATAAAAAAAGCTATTTCTCAAGACATTCATTTCTAGTAGATATAATTGTGGAAGATTACATAGTTCACATTACGCGAGCTTCTCTCTAAATACCTCAGGGCTTTCAATAACTTATTTATAAATAATGGTACCATAAATTAAAAGATGTAAAACAATGAAAAATAACTCGTGAACTCAATTGTCTTGAAAGAAATCTCACTACCATTGTGTTTTTATTTTATATTGTTTTTCCACAGGTATCATTAAAGTGAATAATTTCTACAACCATAATATCATAACCATTTAACCATGTTCTGGATTGTTTCTTTCATTTATTTATTATGTATAAAATCAAATTTACATTTTGAAACCTTAGAAATGAAAAAAAAATCAAGAATAAGAAAAATTTGAAAAGAATTTCTATAAAAGAATATATTTAGATATTTTACAAAATTTTACTCAAGAAAATAGACGAACAAAATTTTTAAAAATACCACAATAGAAGTTCATAAGTAATCCTGCAAAATGTATGTAAAGTATGTATATATACTAACGTAACAATTATATAAACAAAACATTTGTTTTTCTTTTTTTAAAATAATAGTTTTACAATTACATCAAATTTCAAATAATTGTTTTTTTTCAAGAAGCAAAAATAAATTTTTGAATTGCATTTTACAATAAAAATGATTTTAGATTTATTTATTGTAACTATTATAGTCCCCCAACGTTTGAAAAAAATAACGAAATATGATATATATTTTTATCATATATTTATGAATAATTTTGTAACATACGTAAATTATGTGTTTTGATATATTGTTTTTTTTAGTTATATTAGTAAGCAAAAAATACATCAAAATGATGTTTCAAATATTGTTATTGAATCAGGATGTAAATGCATTACTTTTGCTAATTGAAGCAGTGGTTTAATCATAAACGGTTTGGTGAATTCTCAACATAAAGTATAAAAATGTTATAACCAGAATTTTTCTAAAATACCTTTATTTAAAAAGTTTATTTTATGACAATTATTTTAAGATATTTGAAATTTAACACTAAATAACAAAAGATATTGTGAAGCTATTAACAAAAATATATAATTACATAATGTCTTTAGCACTTATATAGTATAACACAATGATTGGAGAATAGCACTTTATTCAAATTAAACGAGCAACATTTGCTATTCCTTTAATTTAAATAAAGCGTTATGTTATATACATATTACATCTCAATTATTAATAGAAATTCAGAATAATGGAACAAAGAATTTAAATACATATGATACATATATATCCAATTTCTTTCTTTTTTGGCCTTGTGGGAAGTACAATTTTGTCTCTTATTTTATTTTATTTTACTATACTATATATATATATATATCATGTATTGGAGTAATTCTTAGATTAACTGGAGAATCACAACGTGCAGCCGTTTATCATATTATATTTTATTATATAGCCATCTGTACTCCAAGCCATGACAAAACGAGTCCTATTTTCAGCGTCGATCAGGAGCCAGTGCGTCGTTGTTTCACGTGGTTCTTCGTAAGTTCGCTGGAGTCGAAGTCAAAGTCCTTATGCGGGAGGCGGGTTAAGTTGTACTGGTAGGTTTTACCTGAACTGACACTTGAAGGATTGGGGATTCATCATATATATATATATTCATTGACAGTATTCGCGGCATATGAGTGGACATATCACGCGCATGAGATCAAGAATCTCGTCCCAATCTCACACAACTGTTTCTTCAATAGAACACATGTAGGCCAGTGTAACCACCGAGAGAGATATCAAGCCATGATTCCACAACCTCTGTAAATGTCTCTTTCAACATTCTTGGATTACTTTTATCTGGTGTGTCGTTCCCTCCTCATCAGCAGACTTCAGTGTGACCCTGGACTTGTATATGAAATGTGCAGAAGCTCCCATTGCTGATTAGTCCAGGAAACGTGTTCCTTTAACCAACATAAAGGGGCAAATCTCTGTCGATTTGGTTCAGATTAAACACACAACTGATTATCTTGCATAGAGACCTACATTGCGAAAAAGTTTCGCACCGTAGTTTCGAAGACTGCTGTTCCTGATGCTATAAAATGATCTGCAACGAGCTGAGGCACAATAGTGCTCGTCCTTATTCGGGATCAAAGAGCTGGAAAACGGTCACCTGCAGGTGTTGTAACTCGTGGCTCTGTGACCTTAAACATCTCTTCTAGATACAGAATATTCAAAGATCTAAGCTGATCCCATTTACTTACTTACTCCAGAGAATCGAGCTCACCCAAAGGGTTTAGAGCTGCATCCGACCCTCCGCGAGAAGTTATTTTATTTTCAAAATAAACAAAAAAACATGTACAAAAAGGTCCCGAATGAGAGACCCTCCCCCAAAATTTTTGAGAACCGGGGGAAGAATACAAAAAAAGCATTTTACAGTTACAATGCAAATACAAAACACACACACACAAACACGAACACACAGGTGATATCTTCTAAGGAGAAGGAAAGACCCTGAAACACACACACACACACAGACATAGGACACGAGGGGGGAAAGAGAAAGAAATACAGGAAAAAACAGTAATAAAAAAAATGTAAAAATAAAAGCTGATCCCACTGTCGTTGGACCACACTGGGAGCTGCATTTAGATGTTTAGCAACATTAACTCGTGATAAGCCCATTTAAATCCATTTAAATGCCTGCCACCTTAACGAACAGGTTATACTTCTCCTAGACATCGATAAGCTCTCCTACGTATTGTCAACGTAATTATCAAATATTACAGACCAGCAATCATGCACAACACGTACACACGAAGTTAGGAAAGTTTGATTTTTGCACATTTTTCCTCGAATCCCTATATAAATGTTCATTTCTGTAAAGTAAAAGTAATAGCTATCATTTTCGTATAACCCGAGTTTTTTTTTTTTTTTTGAAGTTCAATACGGTAATTCATATATACTATAAATTGTATAATTACTACCCTCTTTTAGCTTTGAAAAAAAATAGATCATACCTTCACTTTTGGAGGACCGTATTTTTTTATCAGAAAAAGTCGTTTCCCTTAAATTTACTTTTTTGTGTCTGGTATCCTCCTAAATGCCATTCAAAATTACAAATTTAATTCCATTCATTTTTTTTTCAATTTACTTTAAACTTACACACAAAAAAAAGGAATTTTTTTTTCTTTTTGGAGATTGACATTTGACAAGTGGACACACAACATCCTGATTTCAATTAACATTCTTCAAACTTAGATAACTTGGGTGGACTTTGAGGATTTGTGTGTGTGTGTGTGTGTGTGTGTGGTAAATTTAATTCACTAATCTTAATTATAATCTAATGTTTTGATTTGATAAAAACTGGATATTATTATTGGATTAAACATTTAAACCACTGATTGTTTGTTTAAACGAATAAATTCTAAATCAAAATATAAAGAATTCATTCTCCTAGCTATTATCTATATCCAATATTAATCCTTATAAATATTGTAATAATAATATTATGCAGGGGTTTGCCGAATTTTTTACCGACAAATTTCAGAGGGGGGGGGGGGGAGTAGGCAGCATGGGGAAAACAAATCACAGTAGAACAGTGCTTCTCAAACTTTGAATACTGGCTGGCGCCCCCCTTTTCAATCACAATTTTTATCGTGACCCCCTTATACATTAATAATGTACTGAATGCAATAATAATGCACTTTGACGCTAAAGTTACAATACGCGATCTTAATTATAAACCGTACAAATTAATAACATAAGTCAGTGCTTCTCAAAATTTCAATACTGGCGATCCACTTTTCACACAATCATAATTTTTATTGCACCGACCTTATACAATAATAATGTATTGAATGCAATAATAATGCACTTTGACGCTAAAGCTACAAAACTATCTTAATTTTATAAACCGTACAAATTAATAAGATAAGTATGTTAAATTTTATATATGTAACTTTTTTAAGTAATATATATTTTATTTTTTTTCTCGAATTTTTAAATTGAAACAGATTGTAAAATGCGGTGGCTGCTTTCAAGACAAAATATAGATCTCAGCCAAATATATAGAAAATGCACTCAGAGTGTCAATTTCTAATCGTA
>BMAV01011023.1:17180-49135 GCA_019973955.1 Trichonephila inaurata madagascariensis
AACTAAAACATTCTTGATAAATAGCTGAATTGTCAAAAGAGTAAACCCAAATGCGCGACAATGTTTACGAAAATGTAAAAGGATATTTTAAAATGAAAATGCTCATATTATAATTAGTTTTAAGCAAACTGTAATTTTAAGCCTCACACAGAATTAGCATTTAGAACTAATGTTAAACAATGAAAAATAATGTAAAATTCCAATGAAGAATAATATTGTTATTTTTAATATTTAAGGCGATATGGTACCCTAAAAATTATCAAACTATCGATTTTTTTTATTGGCTTATATGATGCTTTTAATCCTTCTTAATGTGTCTGCAAAATTTCAGAGTTGTATCTATATTTTTTATTCAGTTATTTATCCATTTTTGCTGCATGTCAGTAGACTAAACAAAGCTGCCACGCCCACTTTTCAGATCGTCTGCTAGAAAAGAGCTTGATAAATAAGAAACTAATTTTTTTTTTACTCCACGCTGATGAGTGTTTAAGCTGAAATGAAATAATTGTTTTGTTTTGATTATATGAGAGTTATTCTACTGCGTTTTCTTTGAAGTTCTGTTCCTACAAGTTTAACTATATTTTTGTACTCTGTGTTCTGAAGAGTAAGAAAAGTTGCTTTAGACAAGAAATTTGGTTATTTCTCCAAACGTGAACATGCCTAGGCCTAAAAAACGTACTAAATCTGCCACAACGAAAGCTTTGAAGAGGTGGTTTTCAGATGCTAAGACAAGTTCAGAAGTTTCTCAAAACAAGGTGTGCAAAACTTGAAGAAGAATGCAATACTTTTTCTCGTTTGGATGAAAAATATACTGGTATATCCAGATCTCCAACATACGTCATTATTGATAAAAATGCATTAACAAATCTTTTTATGTAATACTTGCAAAAATGCTTCTTTGCGAGTAAATTTTGGAAGAGCCTATGGATTTTGTGAATATATTCAGGCTCTTAAAATTATGGAAAAAAAGAGTATGAATATTTGTGTACATGTTGTTTATTATAGTAGTATAGAACTGCGCATGAAATAAACTCTAAAATGTGTGTGTAATTTTTTTAAAAATTGTTAAGATAATGTTTTATGAAATATTTACCTTTTTGTTTATATATTCATTATACAAGTATATTCTTTTATTCTTGTAAATTTTTAAAAAAAATTGTGGTAAGCAGTTTGAAACAAACTAATTAACATTACATAAAAGTTTCAGATTATTGGAGGAATTTTTTATCATGCTATTTAAGAAATGAAAACTTTAAACTCATTTTTCTCCATGTTGAATTTTTGTACATTCACTGTTATTCAAAACCCTAAGGCTTTTTTGATAATTGAAGTAAGGGTTTGAAACTTTTTATACATGTTCTGAAATGTATGTTTTGTAAAACTGTGCATTGAATTAGCTCTAACATGTTTAGTACTTTTTCTAAAAAATTTCAAAATCAAAATTAATGTTTTTTCGAGAATTTTTGTAAGTTTAACTATAAAAAAATTAATAAAAAATTAAAGAGCAGTAGCAGAAATAATCCTATGCACAGTTTTATGTAGTATATTATAAGGTACTTGGAAAAAAAATTTTGAAAGAAAAGAAACATATTTAAAAAAGCCTTAGGGGTTTAAAAAATGTTTAAAAAATTTAAAAACTTTAAATTTTACAAACATTTTGCAACAAATTAAATTTTTTTTTGTATGGAATTATTATTAAATATTAACCTTTATAAAATACAATTAAAACCAAATATCAAATATTAAAAATAAAAAAATTTTTAAAGATGGTACCATATCGCCTTAAAGCTAGAAGACTTCAAAATGTTTTATCCCGGTGGCAGACACACACTCGATACTAGCGTTAATGGTCACTCGGGGTGATTGAGTCACCCCAATCCTTTTTTTTTTTATAATTATTTTATTGTACACGATACAAATCATGATTCCAGTGAATAATTTAACTAAGAGAAAGTAAACTTACCTACTTTCAAGAACTTTTCAATTTTTCTTTGGTAATAAATAAACAGTTTTGCCAGAATTAACGATTTTGTGATCTGTGTGTCCCGCGCGACCACTTCCAGGTTAAAAGTGTATTCATTATGATAACATTTATGTTACTGCTAAAAAAATTGTGTAAAACGTTTTTCATTATGCTTTATATGTATTTGAGAATACTCATAAAAATAAGTCTTGGCCAAGTAATCCTTCAAAGTGCGTGGTTTTCCAAATATCATAAAACTCTTTTGCATGGAAAAAAGCGCAACAAAGAAATACATTACTTACAACTTCCCTAAATGAGAAACAAACGCATAAGAGAGGGGTCATAACTAACTGTACCAATAACTTAGAAGGTCAAACAGATTAACAGCAAAATCAGATTACAGCTATAATGTGCAGTATTTCAAAAATAATCACAGTGATGAATTTTTTATGTTCCTAAATTTTTTCGATTCTGGGTCTGGGATTTGTTTTTTCTCTGAAAGAGTAGTAAAAATCACTCATCATGAGATTACAGCAAAGCAAATAAAAGTTTTTTTATTTGGTTTTTTGGATCAAAGGTAGCTAATTAGGTATTGAAGAAGTTTTTATTTTTGAGAGATGACTGATATCGCGCCTATAAATTATATCAGAGTAAAAGTGCATTTCTTATTATATCTGAAAGTATTTTGTTTTGATTCATTCCAGTAAATTAATTAATTTTTAAATCTTTTATTTTCGGTATGCTAGCGCCCCCCCAGGGGGCGCGTCCCACAGTTTGAGGAACACTGCAGTAGAATATGGAGTCGCAAACTACGTTTAATCGGAGTAGTTTGCAAAACTATTTATGAAGGGTGTGATGCTGAGTGAAATGAAAAGGAGAAATATAAGTGGCTATAAGTACATTTATTAAACGTAAAGCATATTTGCAATACTAACAATGCATCACAGCTCGATGCCAGAAAACGCAACGACAGGTGATTGTCACAGGAATTGTTCAAAGTTAGGCAGAGAGTAAGTCATAGTTCACACAGCCGACACGGAGGGACGAAGAATTGTCGGACGCGTTCAAACAAATTCGGTGTGCTGACGATGTTAGCTGAAGTGATGACGATCCGCGCTGTGCAAAGAAATCCTTCACAGAAGCCACAGACGTCTCCTACATAAGGGATTTCTTCTGGCTCAAGAAAATAAAATCCAAAGAATTGAGGTCCGGAAAGTGTGAAGACCAAGCAACAGGTCCTTCGCGTCCAATCCATCTTTCGGGATATGTAGCATTAAGTTGGTTACGCACTGCAATCGAAAACTATGCTGGAGCACCACCGTGCACGAACCACACTTTCTGGTGTGCAGTAACACGTACTCCCTGCGGCAACTCCGGGAGGACGTGTGGTAGGAAAATAGGGATGGTGATTCCTTCCGAAAAAGATCGATTTTTAAATCGATTCGAATCGTAACCTGATGAATCGATTCACAAAAAAATCGAGATCTAAAAGCTCGATTTCTAAAAAATCGATTTTTTTTTCAAGTCTGCATTTACAATGTAAATATAAATCCATTTTATGAAAAGTAAGAAAAAGATACCATAATAAACGATCTCTTATCAGTAAAATCAGGGAATTTTTTAGTTCAGGGAATTCGACAATTGCAATTATTTTTATTACCATATCAAAGTATCAGGTATAAAAGAAGATATTTATTTTCTAAATGTATTTGTTACATTAAAAAGTTTAGAAAATAGATAATATAGCTTATAGTTCCCAATGCCTAGTATCTAAGCTTTTTAAAAAGAACAGTCTGTCAAGTATACTGGAATCCAAGCGGTTTTCCGCTCATCACTTGCGATGTTGCTGGCAATCGAAAAAAGGCGCTCACAGGAACAGATGATCCCACGATACTCATATACATCATGGCTATCGAGTGAACGTGATGATAAATAGAATTTTTTTGTTCTTGTCATTAAAATACAGGATCATATTTTAGGTGCACAACTGCCTGCGATAAATAGTGCTTAAATTTTTCGTTTTTACGAAATATGCCTTAAATTTTTCATTTTTATCAATTTTATGGTTTTTAACAAAACAGAAAAAAATCGAATGTCGATTTTCTAGGATTAAATATCGATTTACTGAATCGATTCAGAGTTACATGTTGATTTAAAAAAATCGATTTTTACATTAATCGATCTCAGATCGCCATCCCTATAGAAAAACAAGGAATTTTTTACCACTGAGGCGTTCGGGCAGTATATGTATATGTCGCAGGAAAATGACGAAATTAGGAATTTCATGAAATCCTTAAGGGATATGATCAATTGACGGGAGATGCTAAAATAACGTCTCTTCAGGGTCATTTCCATGATGAAAGTAAGCGATTTTGTCAAACCCTGAACTGTTTCAGTGAAATGAACTAGTCAGGATTTGCATTGGCAAAATGCTGTCCGAGGTGGGGAAGACACCTGGGGGGATCGAGTCCTTGTACTTCCTAACTATACAGGTAGTACTATTGATCCCCTAAATATCAACCCCATATCTTTATTAAAAAAATGGCACCATAGGATTAACGCAGGGATTGATATTTTAGTGTGTAAGCAACCGAGAGGAAAGGTGGTACACAGAAAAAAATACCAGCCTAATTTTCTAATCATTTGTTAATTAGCTCCGAATAAATAATTTGTATTTCATTGACTATTGTTGTATTACTTTTACGTTTAATAATGAACTCTATTTGTTAAATAAACACTTTTAAACTCTTGACAATATTATTTCATCATTTCACTAAAACATGTCAAGGATTTGTTCAAATCCCTTACTTTTATCAGGTAAATGATCTTTAAGAGACGTCATTTTAACATCTCCCGCCAATTGATCATCTCCCTTAGGGATTTGATAAAATTCCTAATTCCATCATTTTCCTTTCGACATATATTCCAGCATTTATTTGGCCACTTCCCTCGTCTGGCTCCTCCTCCTCCTGACGGCTGCAATTGTCGCGTTTTTCACCGACTAAACGGGGCTCGCAACCCTATGTTCTATGGTGACTTGTCGTCCCCACAGTAACTACTATCATCCATCTGAATTTTTCAGTCGAATTCGGCAACACCCGGTATAGTTATAGAGTAATAGTCGATTAGCTTGCAAAGAAAAAAAATTACCATAAATATTAATGAAGCAATTTATAAATCATTGCATCAAATAAATGTTTTCTTTGGATCTATGATTCGTGTTTTATTCTGCAGCTGAGAAACTCCAGAAGAACAATGTAAACTTATAATGAAAGACAAAAATGAACTTTTTTCGTAGTACAAAATAAAATTCTAACTGGTATTTTTTAAGAGAAAATTTCTTTTATAAGCAGATTAATTTATCATGTGATTTTTTGCAAAATTAAAATTACGCTCTTAAAATATCCAAGATAAAAATCTGTAAGAATAAGCTAGAAAAAAAAGCACTATAAAAAAGCTACTGTAAAAAAGAAACTCGAGTAATTAAAAATACTTCGAGTTTCTTTCTTACAATTATTAGTACAAATGCCATCTTTAAAAACTAAACTGACTTTTGTACGATTTCCGATAAGAATAAATAAAAAGAAAATAAACATTTACGTTGTATTGATTAAACACATAAAAATCAAAACCTAATCATTAAAAAAATATTAAACTTACCCTTAAAAAGGAGATGTGCACAGAAATCAATCCAGAAAAGCAATCGTACTTTTTAAGTATTCCATTCAATGATGTTTTAAAAAATCCATGAGAAATTTAACATGTGTTTGACAGTAATCTAAGAAGATATCAATGCAGATACTAGCTTTTTAGTGCAAAAGAAAATCCATATGCCTAACATCCGCTTGTTCTAAATTTTGATTCTTAAAACTGTCCGAGATCTTCACACAAGTTTCGATATCACATTTTTTTTCTCCGATGTGTCTTGGTTTTGATTTTTTTTTAATTCAAAGTTCTTAATTCGTGGGAATTTTTTTATTCAATTCCTATTATTAGTTCTCATTCTCTCCGTATATCAGCGGCGCACACAAGGGGGATTCCTGGGGTCCGGACCCCCCCAAAAAAACCCTTGATTTTTTTTCCGATTGACTATAATTCTATTTATATAGTACGTAAAATTTAATTAAATATTTGTTATTAATGATTAATTTTATTAATGCTAATTATATATATTTATTCAATAATTAGTTTTTATTGTGTTTTGTTCCCGAAAATCGACAAAATCAAAAGAAGCCTGATACAAGAATGGTGAACTTTTGACCCCGGATCCCCCCGTTGAAAAATTCCTGAGTGCGCCACTGATATATATATATGAAGTGGACTGCGCTACGCGCTACTGCAATCCCAACTAGCATCCCCCTCCCAGGTGGCTTCGAAGGGAAGCAGAGGGCAATGACTCTGGCGAGAGAGGCGGCAGAAGAGGTTTAGAACACAGGAGAAGAGATTGAGAACGAAAGAGAGGCAGAAGCACAACGGCGAAGCAGTAATAACTCTTAAAAACATAATGAAAGCCAATTAGACAAGGACGCGCGTTTAAATGTTTCACTTAATTTGTTAATTGTGATTCCTCGTTTTATTTATTCTTGTTTTAAAAATAAACAGATTATTCTGTCAAAACAGTTTACGAATTCATCCCAGAAACAACATAACATATATATATATATATATATATATATATATATATATATAGTTCAAATTTTCAATCGAAAATAAAATTTATTCATCCACTTAAATTCAAATAAATTTTTTTAAACTTGCAGTGGATGACACTTGATGTTAATGCAGTTTTTTTCAAATATTGATTCTTTAATTAAATTTTATTTTTAAATTTTAAATTTATTCTGGGTTATTTCTAACGAATTTAAATTTATCTACAACAGATGGTGCCAGTATGTTTTTCCAACTAAGTAGGAATTGACTTAAAAAAATTTTTTTTTTCCTTTTCTATTTTGAATTAGAAGCACTTCAAAGTCTCTAATGATGAGTTTCACAATTTTGAAACATCACTGATGATTATTCAGTTAATATCTTAGTTGTTATCTTTGTCTCATGAATTAGCTCCAAAAATTTTACACGAAGGATAGTTAAGATAACATAGTAATTAGAGTTATTAGCATCGTGAGGAACAATGTTCATTTCGAAGTACGAGTGTGTGAAAACTGATTCTAATAAAGATTCATCTAGAAGAATAATAGGGATTGTACGTTTAATGGAAAATAGCCTCAATCCTAGCATAGTGGGGTTCTGTGTGTAAATGATAATGAGTAAAAGTAAGAGAGAGTAATGTAAATGTTTTTTTTAATTCTTCACACGTTTAATTATGTAGCAGAAGGAACATTCATGGCTCAATTACTATAAATATTAATTAATTTATACAAAGCTAAAGATAGCTTACAGTTTGTGATTTTATTGTAGTTCTTTTGGAAAATATATCTCAGAGAGTTAAATTGCTTAGTATCCGAGGAAATTCTCAACCCAAAATGAAAAGTAGAACTTTCATATGACATTTTAGAAATCGCGTCGAGGTCTATGTAATTAATAACCAATAAATCTTATTTGAATGTGAAAAGTTATGCTGTTTGTGTTAATACAAAATGCAAAAAAGTACTTTGGTTTCCCAATACTCAATCTTCTTGGTATCATTTTCTGTAGAATAACAACAAAATGACATTTTTTTCCCACTAAGGCACTTTTACGTTAGATATAGAGATTGATTTTAAAATAAAAATGGGATTACAACCTCCCCTCACACTTGTGTTGTTTTGTACAACAAAGATCATTACATAGCAACATCAGAAAAAATATATCCCTTTTAGGTTAAGTCAGCTTACATGTCGTATGGATTCCAACAAACATTTGGTATTAAAGAAAGAAAAAATTCATTGAAGAAATATTTTCAAGGTCTCAACTGAATATAAAGATACCAAATATATCGCCTTAATATAATATATAAATTATATAATACGCCTTATGTACGTGAGAGGAGCGACTGAATTCATGGGACTCACATCGACTTTAATCTCCGATATATTTAACAAACATTGGCTCATGTTCACAATTTTTAAGTAAAGTCAGGATTTAAACACTCGACTGAACTAAAAAACAGCCACATCAATAAAAAATATTTCAATTGTTTTTGGCTGGCAAAAAGGCTACATTGAGTTATACACACTATGTTCTAAACATTTATTTACGAAAAAACATACCCCTTTAATCTGGAAAAGGCATGAAAAAGTTTCATAAGACAAAATGTGACCACAAAAAATCGAATGGTATTGGCATCGAGTTCTTCCAGGCCGGTGATATTTTAGTCTATCCACGTGGTTGTGAACTGCTTCCATTTAAAAACCCGTCATATAGAGGAACTGATGCAGGTGAAATTTATGAGGATTCAAATACCTCACACTGGCATAGCATAGATGTTGAGAGTTGGACGCTATAGAGATTAGATGTCAACCTCTTCACTTGAGCATGGTTTAAAACTGATAGGCTTAATGGCTGCGGTTAGCCAATCTTGTATTGGATAGAAATAGGGTAGACGAATGATGTTCAATAAATGCACCAAAACATGTACATCTATTATTTTAACTATATTTATTAAATGCTCAATAGCGTCGCCATTCAAAGCAACACAAGGAGGGTTGTTGGCTACAGATATAGTAATATTGAACCACGATGAAATAGCGAGAATAACACCTGAGCTAGACACATGTCACCTTTCTCCACCGAATCAATATAAGGGCTTTGAGTTCCATTAGGTATATCTTTCTTCAGCCCTTACATAGGGTGTGTCTTTCTGTTATGGACTAAAGTACTCTAAGACTTAATTTGGTTAGACAATTGAGCTAGTTTAGAGGATTCAACATCATTCTAGATCTAACAGATTTTTGTTGACGACTGCTGAATGTTTGTGTTTTGAAGTTAGAACTATATTTAGCCAAAGTTCTCCAAACTCTCATTAATTTACGAAATTAAAAAGTATCTTCAATCTGGACTAAACACTAAAAGAGGAAATAAAATAAGAGTTGTGAAAGCAGAAAAAATTATTAGATCACCTATTGTTATTGTATGTACTTTTAAGACAAGCCTTCCATACAGAGAAAGCTCCTATTGTTGACACAGGCCTTGTTCTTTAGAACTTCAGTTGAATTGCAACATAATTAGTACCTCATATTCCTAACTTTCCTACCATGCCTTGTTTAGGTCTTTGAGGTTCACTCCCATTTAAATTGAATAAGCTCTTACGATTTTGAGTATCAACTATCCGGGGTGGAAATTGATCTGGAATTCGTAATTTAATTCATGCATCGTTATATACGATGTTAAGTTGGAACTTATTTCGTTCCCTTCATTTCATACATGGAGTAATGAACATAACTTATTCAGTAATGAACCTTTCTTTTTAAATCACATAACAAGGATGAGTGAATATTAACGTCGCACTGTTCAGCTACACGAGGGCTTTTGGCGACGGACCACGTAATTTTGGACCATGGTCAAGTGACGTGAACAACACCTGAGCTGGCACCCCCCTCTCCTAACTACCACACTACACCAACGGGAGGACGTTTCAGCTCTCAACAGATTTAACGAGCATCGCTGCCTTACACGACGGGTCTTTAGTGGTACTGGGTTCGAACTCATGACATGCCTGCCATGATCCGATACCTTGACCTCTGGGCTACCGCAACCCTATAACAAGGATAAGACCCGAGGGGTTTTAAATTGCATCATTCAAAAAAGAACTTAAAGACTCAGTATCATAAAACGTTGGGCACATTTCTTAACTGCTCAGAGTATTAAACATTGATTATATGCCAAAAGTGTAAAAATACAAATTCCTTCTTAACAGACTAAAAGTGTAAGAAAAATTAACAATTAAAAATAATACCTATATATAGTAAATATTAACTCGAGAATTAATAAATGTTGGTTTGATTATTTCTTTCAATGTCCGCTGTGAGTCAATATTTCGATGATTCTCATGTGATTAATGTGCATTAAAACTTAAATGTAGAACTTCACAGTTTTAGTTAAGACTAGAAAACAATTAGGAACTAAAAGCATTAATTTCGTAAGCTTATAACACTATATGAAGTCAATGCAAAATAATTTTTCCTGATGAAATAATTTTATACCAGATTACACTATTAGTTTATAATTTTATATTTTTGGTTTATAGAGGTAAAGACAGAATCTTTCAAATGGAACCGTTTAATTCGAATTAGTCAAGTTCTCATTCTTTACCTTCATCGAGAAGCTTGTATGTCTGAAATTCATCATTTTTAGACTGATTTTGACTTAACATAAAAAATGAAATTTGAACAAAATTGCAAACTTCTCAGAATTTTTTTTGCTATTTCGTTAGAACTTAATGTGTAGCTTAAGAACAACCAAGTAACAAAAATGGTATTAAACTTACCATACTTTCCAAATTCCCTATCTATGCCACATGATAGGTTTGTGGTGATAGACCCAATCGAATTTAGTATGAATCAACCTCAATTTAGGTATTGATGTAATTGACAATACCGTCCAATCAATACTGATGGCTGCCAATCTAGTTGATCGTAATTAAAATAAATTTCAATATCTACTGTAAAACAGGCTATATGTAAAGTACACAATTTTTTATTTTGATCAGACGAAGAAAAGGGCATTTGAGCTGGTAATTACACTTAGTTAATACCTCGGCCTGATTCGACCCCTCCCCTTAGTGTCCCCGATTGTTAATGCACCATATGTTTATGGGAGGCGATGAACGATTCGAGTCATTTATTTCTATTTCAATAAAGAGAGAGAGAGTCTATTGTAAGAAACAATGAAGTTGCTGAACGTCAAAATGAAATAGGCATAAAATTTCTCATAGTATATAGAACAGGGATGACGAACCTTGTTGGATCAGCGTGCCATTTTTTCTAAAATGTTAAATGATGTGTAGACGTGCCGTCACAAATATTTTTTACTTGTGATTATTGTGGAAAAAAAATAACTAAATGCTAACACAAAACGCTTTATTATGAATAAATACTTTTTGTACAGTATAATTGTAAATGTTTTAGTTATACGTGTAATTCAAATTAAAATATAAACATTAGTCTGACTTCTGTTGTTGCAGATTGTGGATGTTAAATGACTTATATTAGGATTGTAAGATGTTACTTTTAGTAGAATACATGCTGAATTGGAGTCATCTTCCAAAAGGTTTCTATCCATTTAATTATTTTTGCTGTGGTTCTCTTTTGTCAAGAGGATTTGATTTGTTTTAAAATGCTATTTTACAAACAATTTTCTGCATACCACTGCTCCAGAACATAAAACACACACCACTTTGTCGCCTTTACTAATGATGCCATATTTCCAGCTACACCAAATTTCAAAAATTCTCTGTTACATTCACTATCTTGTACTTTTTGTTCTTTTTCTGAACTAGCCATATTAAATAAGTTAAAAATCGCAAATATAACACAAATAAACTTTGAAATGCAGTTGCGTCAATGAAATTGACTACACTAATCGTTGACAAGCTTTGCATCATAAGCAATTGTAGACCCCGCCGCCCCACGATCGATCAATCGCGTTTGTTCGTAATACTTCACAGTGAACTTTGTTATTTTGAAATAAAATGCAAACCATTTTGATCACTGGCGTGCCCAAAATATTATGTCACGTGCTATCAATGGGCACGCGTGCCACAGGTTTGTCATCACTGGTATAGAAGTTAAAAGATAACTTTTCATGAATTATTCAGGTCTGAAAGATAGAGAATAGCCGTCACCAATAGCCTTATAACTTCAAAACGAAGCTTATACAATGCAACCAGCCAGTTCTTTCAAATGAGCTATATCATTGTATCATTTTTTTAATGAAATGTATTAAATCAACGACTCAACTTGCACACTGTCAACTACTCTAAGGTAATGCATTGTACATTGAAAATAACTTCACATAATACATATTTTAAATATTGAATTTTTAAATTTGCAGAGCATTAAGGTATCCGACTACGTTCGGAACCGTGATTTTGCAAAAACGTGTAAATGGATAATATTTATGATATTTAGTTTCACTTAGATTAGAAAATGTATATGAAATTGTTTTAAGAATAGTATTACAATAAAAAATTATTTAAATGCAATATTTTGACAAAAAATTAACATAGAATGACCCATTTTCAAAATATTCTCCTTTTGCGAAAAATGCTTCTATTATAATAATATTCTGCCTGTATATAGCTCAGACCTCTGTACAGAGGCTCAATTAGAATTTTTGAAATATATAACTTAAAAGTGGGTTTATCCATGTATTACGACACAACCGAGTGGAGATATTAAGAAAGAAACGCCGATAATTATTTCAATGGGTTGTAACTCTGAAAATAATGTGAATTTTTCAAAAATCATAATTTAGCCTCTGTACAGAGGTCTGAGTTATATACAGGCAAAATATTATAATGGAAGCACTTTTCACAAAAAAGGAGAACATTTTGAAAAAAGGTTATCCTTAGTTAATTTTTTGTCGAAATATTGTATTTAAATAAATTTTTTGTCAAAATATCCTTAAAACAATTTTATACATGTATTCTAATCTAAGTGACACTAAATATCATAAAAATTATCCATTTATGTGCTTTTTAAAATCACAGTTCCGAACGTAGTCGGATACCTTAAGTGATATGTAGCTTAAACTTAATTGGGCCTGTGGTTTTGATATTTTAACCAAAAGGAACAGGCTTAGAATAGACTTAAAAAATAAACCAATAATTTTTTTCCCCTAAGCCTATTACTGAATACCTTGTGGTCTGCCAAAACTCATAAACGTCAATATCTTGACTGAACTCTAGTTTTCAGACTAGAGAATATAAAGTCTCCTTTACTTTCTGAACCACAAGATCCCTATTACTCACCAGTTGAATTGAATAGTACATTACTTTATTGCCAATGTCTTGTGAGACTCCAAAGGGTGAATCACTGACAATAAGGAAGCACTAACCAGAACTCTTGGCCCGAGAAACAGTTTCTTCTCGTAACTAGACGTTTCTCAAGGGTTAAAAGCAATATCCCTAAATATAAGGATCTTTCACATTAAGATAAAATTTTTATGAAGAGTAATCTTTGCGATTTAATTGTTAAACAGATTACCTATCTTATGCTTTGTTTTAAGTTGGAATTAATGCAACAACTATAATTTCAAAAATAAAAATTTATTGGAGCATAATTTAAAAATTATACAAGTACACACATCACCATATGCAAGACATTCAAAGTCAGATTTAAAACACAATAAATCTTGGAAAAAATATATATTAAATTCAACATTAAATACTACATTAAACATATTTGCAATGAATCAAATTTAAATTTAAAAAAATGACCTATTATTTCAAAAAAATCTTTTAATTATACTTCCTTATTGTGTCTAAAAGGCAAATCAGTTAAACTCGTGTTCTTTCAATTAAGTGAAGTGAAAATGACTTCCTAGTGACAAGAATTATGCATAAAATAGGCAGTACAGAGGTAAAAAAATAATTTCGGTGAAAAATGCAACTATTGCTCAAAGTTGCATTGATAGAACTAAAAACCGACACGTCAAAATTTGGTTAGCATCAAGAATTTAAATTTGGCTCATATGAAGGGAAATAGGAAAGAACTATAAATTCAGTACTGCTCTGAACAGAGAATAAATATGGATTTTTAGTCTAAAAAAAAGCTGTGAATTAAAAAAAATCATTTAGAAGGTAAAATTTTCAAATACGAAATAAATATTCTGAAAATACAAAATTTTCTTTACTTTCACAATGAGTGCAATGTCCAAATTTTCAAATGAAACTGCATGTTTAACTTCAGCCTCAGTTTTCAGAAGCAAACTGTCAAAAGGAATCCATGATTTTAAGGGATACGAAGGAATAAACAATCCCTAGTGCTATGCGCTACTTGTGGAAAAACTCAAACTCTCAGTATATTTCATTTACTTTTACAACACCGTTGATTTCTTGGATATCGATTCATGAAAGCTAAAACACGAGTAATACAAGGAAAGCAAGATGTTTTAAAATACAATACTCTAAAGTTTTTCATCTACCTGACATTACATCTTTCCTGTGCGATTATGCATATTTTCGAAAAAACACCCACTTCTTTCAGTAGTTGTTTCACTGTAGCATTTGTGCACAATTTTACACTTTCAATTTGCGTATAAAAGTAAACAAAATCCTCTATTAGTACATATAATAGCTTTAGATTCGAATTTTTTCAAATAGTATCCTATTTTTGATCGGTGCTATGTAAATATTTCTTTTCCATCTAGTTTTCCCGTACACTTTTGGCTAAAAGACGATTTTTCCGATCCAAAATGTTTACACAAACACTGTACGTATGATTTAAGTTAATTTATTCAAGATTCTATGTTTTTTAAACTCTCTAAGCGGTCTGCATTTAAAGTCTTGCCATTCTGGAGATGCTTCAAAAATGCACCGCACATATTTTTTTGCTTTCAGGTGGGGTTCTCAAAAGCGGTTGAGCCGTATTTTTAAGAATGCAGCTCGGCCGCTTTTGGGAATCTTGCTTAAAGGCAGAAAAAGCATCTCTGGAATGGCGGAATTTTACGTGCAGACCGCTTGGAGGGTTAAGCATTCTTTTTCCTCTTTGTGCTATTTGAATGAGCGATTGAGAGAGTTTTTCTAGTCATGAATTCTGCTTGCTTCAATTCATCCCTTGATTAACCATTTTTCAGAAGTCTGCTGAAACTGTAAGGTTTTACGATTAATTTGTAACACTGTATGCTATTTATCATTTTCCGTCAAAACTTAGTGCCCTCACACACACGTGCATTTAATCTAATAACATTAAGTACAAATTAATATTTCCTCGAGGCTCCCTTTTGTCAATATTAATCTCGAAAACAAATGAATTCTTGTCTTTAAAGCGAATAAATTAGGGGGGTTTAATAGACATAATTCCTTTTTAATGAATACATTTGGCGAATACAATACTTTAGCGTCTCCACCAACTTTATTTTTCCAGCAAAACACTTTTTAGAACACCCCACTTTATTTCAAACGCTTTATTTACATTTTATCTATAGCCACTTCTCTTCTTCCCCATCAACTCCAAGAAATTTACATGATACTCATATTTAAGACTTCTAACAATTGTTTCAATTTTAAATTTACTTTTATCTTTGTTTCGGCTCACGGATTTTAAAGACATATTACTCGTATTCTCTAAATAACATGATTAAATATAAATTAGTTCTATTGGGAACTCATAGTGTGGTAATTTATATCCAAGGTATTTTTCAAATTTGTGTTCTAGTATATTTCTTATAGGAAGTTTCAGAATTATTGTTAATATATTCAGAAATGTATTTATTAATATATCCAAGCCATAAAGACCGCTCATAAAACATTGAAGTCCACTAAATTCAGTAATTGAAACATTGAGAAGAGCTCCATCACCACCAGTTCTTTGTAAAACACTGAAATCTAATAAAACTTTAGCATAAGTCAAAGACAATGAAAATTTCAATTTTCTTTTAAAATTTCCAAGTCGCATCAAAACATCGTATTGAAAATGCAATGGCCCTGCACCCAAGTTTGCATTCACTAAAAATTTGCCATCTGTTTCAGTCAAAGCACAGCTTCCAGCTTGGTGAAGAGTTTTCAAACCAGTCAAATGAACATAGTGCAAAACAATCCCATTAAAAATTAAGTTTCCAAAAATATATGGATCATATTTTTTAGCACGATCAATGGTTATGTTATCTACAAGGTTTTTGATGTATAGATCTCCGCATTCGGCAGTCTTTTCATCATAGAATCGATCTGAAAGGAAAGAACAATAAATCAGGAAGCATGGCCAACACATAAAATAGTTGACAACAGTTATAGAAAGGAAAAGGTACTGCACCAGCAGTACTCTAATAAATTAAAGTTCACAAATTACCATTGTGATGCAAACTATAACGAAATGCTATGTTTATGTATTCTTAACTTATATTTACAGATATATATGCAAGTCAGTTTTGTGGAATTCTATTTTATTTTTTCTATAATTTGTGTATAATTGTTGAATTCATCCAAACATTTTGCTTTAGTACCATTTCTTAGGATGAAACTGCATAAACATACTCTCTACACCAAACATTTGAAATTTTATTGTGAAGTCAGGTGAAGTACAAGAGAATTCCAGAAATTTCCAAGCACAATTAAAACATTTGCCTTTCAGAATTACAGTTGATCCCCAAAATTGCTTAGAGAACAATATTTAGTCAAAATATTCACATTTCTTAATTTTTACTCTTTCAATACTGCTGCACCGTATTAATTTAATGATAAAATTATCGAAGCAAATGTGTTCTCCATTCCCTTCTACGCCATTTGGCTTCGAGAAATCTCACTCCATTTTCCAGTGTATACGATGCTAATTTACAGAAAAATTATGTAGTGATCTCGTGACTATTCTGAATTTTTTCCAGAGTAATCTTAAACTGCTTAGGTTTAAAATAACATCCTACATAAATTCAATTTAAGTAAATTTAAGATTTCTACCGATTAAAAACTTATCTTAAAATGTTAAGAATTCTAAACTCAAATTTATATTAAATGTCACTTGAAAATAAATTTAATAGTGAAGCATGAATTTTGCAAACGTTTCTTTTCATAACAAAGCATAGTTTCTACTAAGAAATTCGCGATACGTTACGATTGCACGTCAAGAAATTTGTTTAATCCAGATTCAAATGCTTAAAATAAAACAAAATAAATGATTTAAAAAGAAATGAAAACTTTAAAATATCTGGATATAGAGCTTAAAGGATTCGTAAGCATTACCCTCGCTATTGAATAAAGCATATTGCTATATTAACAAAACAAAAAAAATCTTCGATTATGTTATCTTAATTTCTACATTTTTTGTATCCACTGTCACTGAATATCATCAAATGTCTTTATAAAATATCAGTTGTAATAAAATACAAAGAAAATCTTGAGCAATCTAAATTTAAAAGTATCATGAACTAAGCTGGAACTAATTTGAAATCGGAGCCTACACGCCAAACGTCTTTTTGGAGCGATTTTGGCAAAAAGTTTTTCATCCAAGATGATGGTCTAGCACTAGAACATGAAAGTAATTTAAAAGAATGGATTACTCCTGATGAGAGTTAAAATATATCAATGTTAAAATAAGCACAAAGATACAATATGTTTTTGTAGGAAACAAATTGGTAAAATACGAGTACTAACATTTAAAGAAATAGAAAATATGAGGTATTTAGGAATGCCGGTAAAACAGAAAAATATGGCAAATAGAATATGGGGAAAATGTAAATAAAAATAACGGTTTATAAAAAATAAATCTCAGGCCGAAAAAAAAAATTACCTTCCGGAGAAAAAGGATTGATTGTGGGATGTAACGATTCCGATTCGATATTAACGAATATATTTTCGAATACATTTTCACTATATTGAAGACATTCGAATAAAATGGAAATAACCAATACAATATAATCATATTATATAATATAATAGCCGAGTGGTATAGGTATCGGATTGTGGCATGCCTTGTCACGAGTTCGAGCCCAGTACCACTAAAGACCCGCCGTGTAGGGCAGCGATGCACGTTAAATCTGTCGAGAGCTGAAACGTCCTCCTGTTGGTGTGGTAGTTAGGAGAGGGGGTGCCAGCTCAGGTGTCGTCCACGTCACTTGACCATGGTTCAAAATTACGTGGTACGTCGCCAAAAGCCCTCGTGTAGCTGAACAGTGCGACGTTACTATTCAATCAATCAATTATATAATATATTAGTAATTATATAATTGTATATTTTATATAATATATATTACATTATATATATTATAATATTAATTTATATCGTGTAATATATATACAATTATATAATTATTATAATATTATATAATATGTATATGCATAGTAGTTGTATAATATACAGTTGGACCTCTCTATATAACGAAGTCGCTAACTCCCGAAAAACAGTTCTTTATATAGAGGTTCATCTTTTATTATACTTCATAAACCACATAAAACAAATTTTAAATTCATAAACCCAATATTTATTAAAAAAAGTAATTAATTACACCTTTTTAAATTAATATTTATGTATTTCATATATCTTACCCATCAAAAAAAGAAAGGCAAGGAAAACAAGAAAAAGAATGTCGAGGAATATATACTGCATTTTCAAAATTAAGAAAATAATTTTAAATTAAGATTAATGAATTTTAAGGACATTTTCCAATTTAAAGCATACAAGCAATTTTAAGCGTACATTATTTTATAACTAGAGATTTTAAACATACATTCCCCCATGCATCCTTAAATTTAATTACTCATAAAATCTGTTAATTTTGTTTGAGTTATTTTATTGAAAAAATACTTTGTTTCATAATATATACGCCCCATATCTTTGCAATGCACCAAAACGCCCTTTATGACCACCATAAAATGTGTTAAAAGAGAATAACTTGAAATGTCCAGAAATACACTTCAAAAATAGGGAGAAAAAAAAATTGAATCCCAAGAAAAGTTCGTTACATAGAAATTACACTTCGCTATTGGGAAGTTATTTTACGAAGAAAAAATCGTGAAATGTCCTTGGTTTCAGGAAAAAGTTCACTATATAGAAAAATTCGCAATATAGAGTTTCGTTATATGGAGGTTCGAGTGTATATTAAAATTAAGCAATAATGAATATCAATAATTGCTGATAATTTGTAATATTCCAAAAACTGAGTTCCTTTAATGAATTTCATCGAATAAGGAACGTTTAAAAATGCATTATTTAAAAGTAAAATAAAGTTGAAATGCATAATTTGCAGCAAGTGAAAAAAAGAATACCTGATATTTACTATTGTGATGGCAAATTTCCTCCGTAAGATCCGTATCAAAACATACGACCCCATCACAAATTTCTTATCCTGCCTCTAAATTATTTTCATTTCGCTGCCACACTTAGCACATTTCATGATTGCCGAAATAAGCGAAATCTTAATCAAGAATGAGAATCACGGAGAAAAAAAAACAGAACTATTGGAAAACAAAAAAGGAAAGTCCAAATTCTGCAATCCTTTTCGTCCTTAAAAATTAAAAGTGGAGTCTTTTTTTTTTAAAAAAAAAAAATCCTTGTACACACAAAAAATTTTCGAAACAGCACAGCAGAGGACGAAAGCTTCAATCTAAACAACGCAAAGTGTGGAAATGTTTAAGAAAAAATTGAATTAAAATAGTCTGAAATTACTAGGGATACGGCCGTAAATATAAATCAATAAAAATGAATTTGAATTTACTATAATAAAATAAATAGTAAGGTAATATGCATTTCAATAAATAACAAATAATGAAAAAATAAAATAAAATATCGATGGCCATAACAGAACCAAAGTCAAAAATCAAGGTAACCATATTGTAATGTCATCGCCCAATTTGGCAAATGTCAACTACTTGGCGCGTAGCACTCCGATATCAAATCAGTACTCAGTTGGGTTTTTACCTATATCGAATTTCTCGCAGGTTAAATTTTATCCAAAAAAAATCAACCCTCATTTTTTTTTCTGTATAAACCATTTCTTATTAATTTCTAAAAGATTGTTTAATTTTGTCGACCTTTTCGTCACTTTTAGTGACAAATATTTTTTGTCGCCAAGGGGTGCACCAAGATTGGATCCCACCTGTGTGCACGTTTAATGCAGTATATTAAATCATAACAGAATTTGATGATAGTTAAAAAAAAATTCGTGCAAAAATTTATAAGACCTAGATAATCTCAAAACGAGATAGGAACATTTTCGAGGAAATATAGCAAGAACTTACCTAGATAAACTATAAATGCCCCATTAGAAAGATTCTAAAAAAAATTTTTTTTTAATTAATTTATTGATACGATTTCAATGTGTATTATTTAGTAATAAATGGGCACAGTCAAATTACATAATTTTCCTTAAACGCAAAACTAGAATTGTTTTCAATAGAAAGAAAAATGAATAACATGCAATTGTTCAACTAAAAAAGTATTAAGACCACTAATTGTCGACTTTGTCGGGGTCATGTTAGCATCTGCAAAATATTCATATGATTATCAATTTTTTTAATAATTAAAACATTAATACAACCTCAAATATGACTTACCAAAACAGAAAAAGCGTTTGTATTCCTTATAAAGTCTTGCAGCAAAAAATGACAATATTCCTCTTAAAAATGTAAATGACACACGCATTTTTCTTGTTATTAACTTTATAGCTAAAATCTCTTATCAAGCTATATTAAAATTACAAATTCTTGTATGAATGTTTCTATCAAATACAGCCAAACCAAGGAACTGCCATTTTTTAGTTTGTATAACGTGTACAATATTGTTTGATTTGATGAATCATTTATTAAACACACGCTAAGTCAACGAGGGGGATATTGATGAAGGACATCGTAATCTTAAAACTCAGTCAAGTGACGAGGACGACATCTGAATCGATGCCCTACTTTGCCAACTTCCACATCACGCGCTAACGTTAAAACTTTGAACTTCGACACAGTTAAATGTGCATTAGCCACTAACATGGAGGATGTTTGTAATGCCAGGATTCGAACCACCAAGCGCGTGGACAGCAGACAGGGTGTTGGAGCAAGAACTCAGTTTTTTTTCTTTCCTGCAGCTTATTATTGATTTTTGTTGTGTTGAAGCGTCATCACTATAGTGCAATAGAGTTATGCCTTTTTTACATTTTTTTTTGCTTAACTGATTTGTTTTGCTTTTTTTATTGTTTTATTTTAATGTTTTCAAAAAATTTGTAATTTTAAATCCAAGCTTGTATTTTTTTTTTTTTGGCCACACAATTAAATGAAATATGTATTCTTATTTCAAAAACTATATAAAATCATTTTAATTCCTTTATGTGTAACAGAGATTTAACAGCAGTTGGAGATTTGTTGTTGTTGTTACTAATGTCACCTGATCGGCAAAGGCCAGATCAAGGCCCACGAAATTCATCGTGGCAAAGGGCTAAGTGAAGCCTGTCGTTAGCCGTAGATTTGAGCACCATACAGGAGACAGAACGATTTAGCTCGGTTTCACCCCAATTTAGAGGGAGAATTTGATTAAGAACTCCTAAGAAATTATCTGCTGGAATTTTCGTTAGATTCTTAGGATGACGATCAAGAGGCTGAACTCAAAGTGCAGTAGTTCATGTTAAGAAAATAAACCATCCCCCCACCCACCCCACCCTCCCAGGATGCAGTGCTTTAAAAAACATTCAATCGAAAACTCACTCAAAATGCACAACGTGCTATGAATTTCTGTGTATTATTGGGAAAAAAAAACTGTTTCTTTGAATATCATCAAATTAAGTTTGTGTAAAAAAAGTAAATAAATTTTAAAAATTTAATAATCTTTAAACATAAATATTTTGTGCTGAAAAATATTAGTATTCTCTGTGGTTATATTTAGCACTTTTACAAGTTAAAACTGCGTTAAAAAGTCATTCGGTCTTTTCATTTTATGAGAATATTTGAGACCTTTGTGTGCTGACGGTACTTTAAAGTACCAATTTAATTAATTAGCTCTATCGAATTAAATTTCCCGAAATTGAGTATTTTATTTATGTATATGCCTTAATTTTCAATGCAGTGATCCAAAAAACAAAATATTGCATGAAAAAATTTGCATTGAATCATAATGTGGTAGATAAAGGGTTAATGTTAAGTTAGAAATTTATATATATATACCCTTAGATTATATAACTACTAATATTCTGACTTTTAAATGAAGACTCATTTAAAAATAAACTAAACTCAGTGGCGCAACAGCCCATGAGGGCTAAAACCTGCTTTGCCCATCTCATCTTTTTCTGACCTTGGGTACTGAGGTGTATGAACAGATGTTCCGGTCAGGTGGTCCGTCTGACGCGAAACCCTTAGTGTTTAGTTCCCAAACAAGCTTGGAACTCCTTTATCGACCCACTGAAGGAATGAAAGGCTGAATCTACCTTGCCCAGCCCGGAATTTGAGCCCTGGGTATGTGTCGGGGAAGTGTGATAGGCTACCACTCAGCCACTCTGGGCTTCTGTCTTTCATTTAATATTCCGTAAATTTCATCTTGTGTTAGATTTAACATACAGATTGGTTTCTAATAATTTAAACAATGCTTCATAGAAGAATTGAGTCTGTAGCCTGAGACTGTGTGTTCTACCATTTGGCTAAAGCAATCATCCAGCCATGAAGGAAAAACCAAGGGAAAAAAGCGAGATAATATCTTAAGAAAAATTTAACTTAGATTGGCTATCGTTTAAAAGGATGGGGATCATTTAAACTGGGATCGGTGATTAAATTAACACCGTTCTGTATACTGTTTTGTATTCTAAAGGCATACCTACAGACAAGATAAGCCGGTAGTGAAGATCGGAGAAAATAATGGCCATTGTAGAGTAGGAGTCAATTCATCACCAGAGGGTGCTGCGATCGTTTGCCGATCATCACGTGATTGTCAAGTAAACAATATCAGCTAATCGTATTACACTTATGGTTGTGTACTAATATTCAAATTTTACATTCTTCTCTAAGTTTTTTAGTACTCTAAATATTTTTAATATATTTTCTAGTCTTTTGCTTTTCGTATAGTTATTAAATATATACATAGTTTTAGTTTACAGCATTAGATTTAAGTTTAGTTTATACTTCTGTTCTTTGACCTCGTGTCTTGTGTTTTTGTATACTCTTAGTATTGGTAATTAGTTTGCCATCTACATTATGTTTTAAAAAATTATGGATCTTTCAACTGAACGAAATCATATTTATACTTAAAAATTAAGTGTTAAAGCGTAGAACAGCGGCGGGGGGGCGCTTGGCAATGTCAATTGTTTTGGAAAACGGAATCGATCGCCAAGCAACTTGCTTTAGCGATAGGTGTTTTTGGCGACCGGAATCGATAGCCAAGTTACATAATTTAACGATAGGTGTTCCGAGAATTTACAAATTGCAATTTTGCAATAAAAAAAAAATATTAATGTGAAATTAAATATCTATTTATAAAGCTATCAGTAACGAATAAAAATTGTATTGGTTTTTAAGTTAAAGGAAAGAAAGGATTTCATTTTGTAATATGATAGTAGATGCAAAACTAAAAATGCCGCCAAAATACTCACTCGAATGAAACACGTGGCTATTTGTTTAACGTACCATCATGTGATTATGATGACAGATGAACCGAGTCCTAGTTCAAATCCAATTTGACCCAAAACCTTTTCGAATGATGAGGACAGTTGCACATTAAATGGAACTGAACCTCGAAGACTTCACGAGGAGGAAAGTGAAAATCGGGAAAATGAGTCCCCGTACAACTGCCATCCTTATTTAACCAATGATCATTAGCTCTACAAAAATGCACAATGCAAACAAACTCAAATGTTATTAAGGTATCCGACTACGTTCGGAACCGTGACTTTGCAAAGCGTATAAATGGATAATGTTTATGATATTTAGTGTCACTTAGATTATAAAATGTATATATAAAATTGTCTTAAGAATAGTATTACAATAAAAAAAAAAGTGTGTGTGTACGCACGTAAAAAGTTATACTTCTTTGGCGTAACAAGATTAAAATCTTTCTAAAAGTCTTTAGCAGGGCAAGCTGGGCAAAAGGACGAAAGGCGGTCACAAGTAGAGTTGAACGATTTTAACCTTCAGTCAATCGGACCAGCCAAACCTGAGATAATCACAATTTAAATAAATTTAAACACCCCCGCACAGGGACAATATGACCAATAATATGGGGGTCGAAGGCGGGAATGATCTGTCCCGTTCTGTATATTTCTAGACAAAGCATTTTCGCAAACGTTCCTACGGAACACAAAGCAAAGGTTCGCTGACGCGGGTGTATAGTTCAGGGGTAGAGCATTCGGCTGCAGATCGAAAGGTCTCCGGTTTAAACCCAGGTGTCCCCTTCTTCAGGGAAGTGAAGAGAAATATTTTTCTGAGAATTTCGAAGGCGGGAATGATTTGTCCCGTTCTGTATATTTCTAGACAAAGGATTTTCGCACATCTGTGACGGTGTGCACGCGCATTGTAAAATTTACCCTCAACCTATTTCTCTAACGCCCCACACGAAAGAAGTATAACTTCAAAAATTATTTAAGTACAATATATATATATTTTGACAAAAAATGAACATAGAATGACTAATTTTCGAAATATTCTCCTTTTGTGAAAAATGCTTTTATTATATAATATTTTGCCTGTATATAGCTCAGACCTTTTTACAGAGGCTCAACTAGAATTTTTGAAATATATAACTTAGAAGTGGGTTTACCCATATTTTACACCCCTCAGGGGGCTCACCTTCTTTAGGTGAGTACGGGTGTCACAATCCCGAGGTACCCTAGTGAACTTTTCCTTTTCCCAAGGGATTTACTGTCTTTGGTAAACACGGGTTTCACGAACCTGGGGTACCCTAGTGATCCTTCTCTATTTTCGACCCTCTTTCTTGTCATCCCATTTCTCCTTTTCTTCTTTTCACGTCTAGATCACAGACAACAAATGTTTGGCGCAGTATAGCCGAAATCGGCTCTTGCGCAAAAAAAAAACCCCACAAACAATCAATCAATCAACCACCCATATTTTACGACAACAGCGGGGAGCAATTTTAAAAATGAAAACGCCGATAATTATTTCAATTAGTTGTAACTCTGAAAATAATGAGAATTTTTCAAAAATCCTAGTTTAGACTCTCTGGAGAAGTTCTTACTTTATATAAGAGAAATATTATTATTTTTTAGAAGCAATTTTTATAAAAGGAGAACATTTTTTGAAAAAGATTATTCTAAGTTAATTTTTTGCCAAAATAGTGTATTTAAGTAATTTTTTTTTTTTTTTTTTTGTCAAAATATTCTTAAAAAAATTTTATGCATGTATCCTAATCTAAGTGACACTAAATATGAAAATTATGCATTTATGCGCTTTTTTAAAATCACGGTTTCGAACGTAGTCGGATACCTTAAGGGTTCGATTTCCCATAATACACATGTCAGTAAGACAACCGGAAACGATCACGGTGTCCAAGTAGTTCCTCGGTCGTGAGCTCGTAGCCGGCATGATTTAAGCTGGCACTCCTGTTAAAGGCCTGATCGCCTAGAGATATATTATAGCAGGGCATATGTATATTAAATCTGTCGGAATTCGAAATCTCCCCAAATGCGTGGTATGGAAGTTTGGATCATGGCGTGTCACCTCAAATATCCATGAGTTCTGGTGCCCCTGAATACCCACTGGGTATAGAGACCGATGCGAGTTCAATCCGTCGAGGCTCAAAGTCCTCCCGTTGTTGCGGTGAGGTAATTTGGGGAAGTGGTCCCAGCTCAGGTGTCGTCCTCGTCATTTGACCTAGGCTCAAAATTACAAAGTCCATCACCAACAGCTCTCATGATGCTCTATAGTGTGCATGACGCTATTTTAATTTTCACTCTCTGAGGTATCCATCTCATTTCCTGACTGTGGTTAAAAACAACGAGTCGTATTGATTTTGATTCACTGACTTTGTGTCAGCCAGGAAAAGTTTCAATAAACTAAAAGATCACTTTTTGATGCATCGCATGATGAGGATGTCATATAAATTATCATTCTTGAATACGTTTCTATATGTCAATAAATTCCATCGTCAACATAACTAGTTGAATGATGCATTATTTGGAAAATTACTGTTGATTATCAACGTCGCACTACAAAGTTACACGAGAGTTATTATCGAAGGACCTCGCAATTTCGGCAGTCAAATGTCGAAAGCAACAAAGAGGTTGTATCTTATTCTCCTCATCTCGGCATCGTAAGTACTTTGATATTCAATAGATTTTACTTACTTCAGTCCCTCTATTTGGCGGGTTTTTAGTGGTACTAGGGTTCGAACCCACAACTCGACAGAAGAAACACCGGCCACGTGTTCGTGACAATAACCACTGGACTATCATGGTTATCTCGCTGACGCAATACAAATTAATCTTACAAAACACAAAGATCTGAATTTTACCTGCATTTAAAAAGTGGGTTTCCCTTAACATTTACAATTTTCATCGCCGTTGCACAAAATTGGTATCAATGTTAACAGACCAAAACCAGCTAAGTCGAGGTGTTAATGGATTAATTAACTTCTTGAGTTTTTCCCTTGACGAAACCTGGTTTTTTGATTAATTTAATGGTCTTGAATCCATTAAGATTCATACTAATTTTGTCCAGCTATTACACAGACATTGCATTAACTTTTTACACTTCATTAATCTCACAACTCTAAAGCAACGCAAGAGCTATTGGTGTCGGATCTCTTAGTTTTGAACCTCTAGGTCAAGGATGGCACGTCACTCCCCAAACTTCCATACCATTCTAGCGGAGGACTGAGCTTTCCTGGATATAACGTGCATCAGCCTTTCTACATAGCTGGTCTTCAGTGGCACCAGGGCTCAAACTCGAGACTTGCCGGCCAAGAGTTCGGGGCCTTTAACCTCTCGACTACCATGGTCACTTCGAACTTTTTAGTCGATATTTGATAATGAGGGTCGCACTCAAGCCTTATTTTAGGTTCTCAAACCATAATATCACGGGATATTAATATGTACCGAAGATAAATTATTGTATATGTGATGCATTTCATATGTGAAAAAATCGGTCTCAAACTAAAGATTTTGTGTATAGCTTCATTAGTTATTTTATCATCAGTCTTACACTTCAAATAGAGCTTTGTCTCTAGAGTTTAAATTTAAACTTGAAGATTTTTAATTGAAAAAGTTTCCTATGCTTTTTATACAATAAATTCGAAAGTAAATTGCTGGGAAAGTCTTGTTTTATACAATGTTTTAAATTTTGTTAAATGAGGACGATATGAAGTAATATCAGTAGAAGTAATTTACGAAACCGATCAAGAAAAAAATGCAGGTGAAGAAAACAATTGTCACAAAGAGGGATAAGATGTACAATATCACCAATTCAGATATATACAGGGTGTATCAGCACAGTGGTTAAAAGCCTTCAGAACAGGTAAGGTGCATCTAAGCGATGGGAAGTCACATAGGATTGTATTATCGGAAACGCTTTCCTGGAGCTCTAGCGACGACACAAAACTCAATAAGAGAAAGCATATTTATTATCTCATCTGCAGCAAAATTACTGGGAAGTACACTGGTTTGATGTACGCGATTTTTGCTGCGCTATCAGCATGAAGCTTCATTTCACCTCGTGACAAAGTAGAACGCTACACGGACGCTGAGATCCCTCATATATATTTGGCATACAGGGCCCAGTTGCCGGTTAATCCTTAGGGAGATTGGGACGGTCACCCAGGGACCCGGATAAGCTGAACTTCCATATTTTCTGGTTATAAATTTCGATCCGCCAGTGCCACAGGGGTCTACAGATGTACAGCGTTTAGAGCCTGAAATGAGCTTAAATCGGAACTGACGGGGCCACTGACTAAAATGGACAAACCACACAGTGGTAGTACACCCGTTACACCAAGAGACAAACTCCCAGCCACGCCTGCGGCTGCGGTAGCCGAGTGGTATAGGTATCGGACCGTGGCTTGTCTTGTCACGAGTTCGAGCCTAGTACCACCAAAGACCCGCCGTGTAGGACAGCGATGCACGTTAAATCTGTCGAGAACTGAAACGTCCTCCCGTTGGTGTGGTGTGATAGTTAGGAGAGGGGAGGTGCCAGCTCAGGTATCGTCCACGTCACTTCACCATGGTTCAAAATTACGTGGTCCGTCGCCAAAAGTCCTCGTGCAGCTGAACAGCGCGACGTTAATATTCAATCAATCAATCAACCCAGCCACGCCTTCGTTGTACTCTTGCGCCAGAGATTATCCGACAGCGGATGCTTCATTATTGACTACACAAGAATGTGAGCGAAGAATAAGAACACCAAACAAAGAGGAGACTGCTGGATCTGGTACAGAACAATCCCGGTGCCAGTGGGCGGGCTATCGCCAATCATGTCCGGATTTCCCATATGACCGTCTGGTGGAACCTGCATACTACAGACATGCACCCCTTTTTTCCCTTTAATGTTCTTTTTCCCTGTGTGCTGGGGATAATGAACTCATTCTTCACTACCGCGCCAGGAAAGCGCTTCCGACCATGCATTCCTGTGTACAGTTTCCCATCGTCTAGGTTTACTCTATCGGTCTTTAAAACTTGTAACCACACTGTACTGATACACTCTGCATTTAATACAAAAATGACATGAAAAATAAAATTCGATATAAAATAAAAATTTAGATTAACCCCCCCATTTATTTCCACGCAAATTTAGATCGCCTTGCTTTGGGTGCTTTTAAAGAAAGTATGGAATTTTACAAAATCTAGTATTAAGTTACAGATACAGCTCTGAAACGGCATTTTTTTTTACAGTTTGAAAATTTTAAAAAAAATCTACTTCGAGATACTTGTAGTTTGCGTCACAGTAATATTCCTGTACTGTGCTCACGAGATCTCGTAGTGTTTCTTTAAGTTAAATGTGTTTCATATACAAAGTTCTATTTTCATTTTGTTTCTACAAACTCGTCTCCTAAATTCATTTAGCGACAGTCAATCTCAATTATTTTCATAATAAAAATTAAATAACAAAATTTTTCTCCGTTCTTTCCAATTCTCTACTCAAACTGCTATAAATTTATTACAAGTCCAATTAATCCTAACTTGTATAGCAAATTACGAGATATCTCGTAAACGGCAGTCTCGGTACAAATATTTACTGCGAGATACCTCGTAATTGGAAGGGAATGGGCTAATCATTTACTTGAATGGCATCACTATTTTCTGTCAACAGGAATAGGTTATTGAAGTATCTCGTAATTTTGAACTACAGTCAAGTAAAGAGGACGTCACTTGAGCAAACAACCCACTCCAAATTTTTCATATCCCACCAATGTGAAGACTTTGAGCCCTTACAAATTTAGCCCATCTGTATGGTGAGTTTTCAGTGGCACCAGGACTCTAACTTACGACACATTGGCTATAAGTTGGCGACCATAACCACTAGGCTACCACGGTCACCCACGAGTCTGACTATAAACACTGGACTATTGCAGCCACTACAGACATGCATAATGTATTATAAAATGTGTGTGAAACCTACATAAGAATGATTTACAGAATACTTCCCACCCCTTTTTCATAAACTGGCCATGAACACAGCAAAATTCGTCCACCCTATACATATAGCCTAATGTCATAAAACTGTACCCAATTTGTTAACTAGATTTAAACTTATGGCATCCATACATGATTTAAGTTATTGTTGCTGGCAAAATACCAAAATCACGGGCCATTTCAGTTGTAAGGAAGATAATATTTTCAATAGTGCTTATTTAAATGTTACGAGAAAATCATTCAATATAAAAGGGTAAATCTAATGTTAAAGAAACAATTCATGAAGAATACTAGCCATTTTACAAACATTTGAAACACACGAAATTAGGAAATAATTGCTACTCAAGAATGAAAAGTTTGTTAAACAGCTCTATATCAATCGAAAAGTCGGAGACAATATTAAAATAATACGAGTAATTATGCTTAGTCCAATATTACAGACGATAGACCTCGATTACATTTGCAAGCATTATACTTTTGAAGAGCATTCTAGACAATTTGATTTAAATTGAAATATAGAATAAATTACTGAAATTCTACAAAAGAAAACACACAGAGAAGATCAATTTAATTTATTTAAAAACGAATTAAAATAGCATTCTTTTAATAGAAAGGTCAATGGAAAACAAAAATTCTAATAAACAACAGATTTTCTAGCTTTCTACCAGAAAACGCTGAAAAATGTGGGTAGTTTGCTTTTTCGCTAGCTCCAACCGAGATGTATACTTACATACAGATGAATATTACACGACTTTTTTTCGCAAGTACATATGGTCGTCGATTCCTTTAAATACTGTTCATATGCAAGTAAAGACAAACTCTAAAGATAAATACATTTTTCCATTTGCATTGGTAACTGAAATGCCCGTATTATCTTCATCGTGTTACGTTTAAGTTGATCTTCTACTTGTTTTCTAACAAAATTTGGAAAACTCCATAACAAGACATTAAGGACGATATTTATAATCTTATTTAAAGGACGCAAATTGCAGACTTCAATACGCAAACCACGTAGGTCTGTTATTTGCAACTCATGAATGATAAAATCTTTGCCAGTTCCAATATTAAAAGAAAAATACGTAAAAGCTTCAATGAAAGAAATGCTAACATCAACTGTTACAAGAAATCTGCATTGCATAAAAGTCGTTATCATTTGAAATCGTGAATGTAAATCACCTGCTCCCAGGCGTGAAGTAGCATGAACTGTTCCAATTTTTTTCATCATATAACTCTTTCCTATGCGTGAAAGAGTTTCCAAGCCTGCGATAAATCCCGTAAGTAATCTTAGCTCCCCCGTAGGGAAAATCATTTTTCTTTGAAAACTTTTAATTGTATCCCATAGGATATAGGGATGAAGTCGTGACTTGTATTTAGTCGTCAGTTTTCTTAGAAGATCGTCTATGTACTGGTTGCCTTCAACAATTTTAAAGTGTTCATAACCTGAAAAGATGGGAAAACTTCAATAAAATGAGATTTCAACAATTCACGAAAGTCAATTTTTCTAAAAAATTCACACACAAAAAATAGTGCATTAGCTAAAATGAAAACTAGATATAGGAAAGTAAATATTTTATATGCAATTTAGAAAACGGTTTCACTTTTTCCTTGCGTTTACAAGACTTTCTACACGTTTTCAATATTTTTAAGGAGAGTTATCCGAATATAAGCAAAACTGAAATAAAATCTAAATGTGATGAAAATATCTTGCCCTCGAACAATTTGAGATTAATGAGATGTGTAAAAACATTGCATCTTAATATACTAAAATTTAAATATACAGAACGAGAAAATAAAATCAGATTATGCCAAAATGAGAAAAACCTGATGAATTGTTAGTATTGATATATATATTCAAGAAAGTTCTTCTCATAAATAGGAAGATTTCTTTAAAGTTGTCAACTGTATTTTTCTTTTCTTATGCGTAATTTAATATTTTGGATACAATTAAAACTTTAAAAAAAATGCACGTAAATTCATATTTAGTATGCATCTCGAGTAATATATAATCATATACAAACTTAATTTACAATTATACTATACAAGTAATGTTTCGTAGTTATCTCACTTTGAAGTAGAGCATTTTACAAATACGCAATGTAACGCACAAAAAATAAATTAGTTTTAAAACACACTCACTTGACATTGTTCTAAATTTTAAAAGCTAATTTGGAAGATACGGATTCAAGAGAAGAAAAAGGCTCTGCAAAAACTGAAGTTACTTAAAATTGTACACAAAAAGTTTATTTTGTTTCATAAAGAACTATTCATCTTGAGCTAACTGATAAAATGTCACAATAGAGTTTAGTCTTGTGTATACTCTCTCTATATATAAAATGCAAATAAAAATTCTTCCGTTGATTTCATTTGATTTTATTCACATTGGCATGTCTTTTGCTATCACTCTTGGGACCGCGGTAGCCTAGTAGTTATGGTCATGAACAAGTGCCAGGTGGTCACGGGTTCGAGTCCTGGAGCAATTGAAATCCCGCCTAGTACAGGGGGCTGATGTACGTTAAATTTGTAGACCTCATTCTCCTATTGGCGTGGTATGACAGTTCGGAGAAAAGGTGCTAGCTCAGGCATCATCCTCGTCACTTGATCGAGAATCAAAATTACGAAATCCGCCACTAACAGCCCTGGTGTTGCTTCAGAGTGCAACTTTAATAAAAGTCTCTCTTGCTGTCTCTCTTATGATGTCATTAGGGCTTCGGTAGCCCAGTGGTTAAGGTATCGGATCATGACAGGCATTTCACGAGTTCGAGCCCAGTACCACTAAACACCCGCCGTGTAGGGCAGCAATGCACGTTAAATCTGTCGAGAGCTCAAACGTCCTCTCGTTGGTGTTGTGTGTTAGTTAGGAGAG
>BMAV01011023.1:64135-79201 GCA_019973955.1 Trichonephila inaurata madagascariensis
ATCGCTGACCTACACGGCGGGTCTTTAGTGGTAGTCTTGATGCCTCTGAAAACCTTTCGCATAGAAGGGCTGTTACACAATCCCCATGTTGAAGCGCTTTGGAAGTTTGGAGAGTTGGATGCCAGCTTAAGTGTCGTCCTCATCCTTCTACTCTTGAGGATCCAAATTACGAGATCCGTCATCAAAAGCACTTGTGTTGCTTCAGACAGCAGCCTCAGTAAAAATAAAATCACACCAAGGCATTAAGCTGCGAGTAACGAAGATCTAGCCAATCAGAAGTCTTTGCAGGAGAGCTAAATTTTAATAGTTTCACCCATATTGCTTATTAACTACGCATGTTGAAGCTATTCGAATAGATTGGCAGATCTCATGGCATCTATTCGATTTTTTTTTTTATTCTTTCAATTCATTTAATTATTTTTGTAATTAAATAAATTTATTTAAAAAAGGTTTATTGAATATTAAATCATATTTTAGAAAATTATTTTGCATTTTAAAAATAAACTAATTACTGTAATTATATAAATATTTATATTATACTTCGTAAATATAATTATTTATAAATAATGCTTTTTGTAAAAATATGTTGTAATAAATATTAAATGATATTTTATATAAAAATTAATTACAAAATTTTTTATAATATGATATACGATATATTATAAATATAAAATATTATATATAATATTGTAACAATATATAAAATATATTATAATTATTTATAGAAAAAATATATTTTTAGTTAATATAATAAAAATAATATATATCTTATATTATATACTAATTTAATTATTTTATATTTTTTTAAAATATTTAGTAAGTCTATCAATAAACGAGATTTTCTCTTTTACTGCTACTTCTTAAGCATACGGTATGTCACGATTAATTGCTAAATGAACATTTTTAATCAATTTTATTACTTTATAACCTAAGATGGAAATTATTGTTAAAATAATGAATATATTAGTTTTGTATAATATATACTTTTTTTTTCGTCAGATACGTGTTTAAATAATTTACTATAAAGACAGCGGAATGAAAAACTATAAAATTAAAATAAAATATCTCTCACACACAAAATGTTTTTTTTTCCTTTTTGAATGTTTTTTTCAGTAAATGTAAATATATGTCTAGGCTTTCCCCGATACTTTTTTTTTAACTTATATATATATATATGTTTAATCAAACATTCAAATGTTCAGAAAAAAGCAATTGCTTCAATAGCTACCTGTAAATTTTTCTTTCATTTATTACTTACAGAAAATGATTTTAATTAATATAGATATGTTTTTTAAAAGAATTATTTCTATTATTTCATTACTAAATTATTTGTTAATTGAAAAGTACATCGTCTATTATTTTGGATAAAATTACAATTTAGAGACATTTTTAAACTAACTCTATGTAACGATTGATTGATTCATGAAAATATCTGAAATCTATTTTATTATTTAAGATTCTTATACATAGAAGCTCTCTCTAACTATAATTAAAAAATGATAGAAGTTTTTTGTTTTAATATTAACATCGGAATAGTTTTCTTTTTATTGCTTCAGATTAATAATTTTTTAACTAACGCAATATTGTTTTTTATAAGTCATACATCGAAATTTGAAGCTATATCTTATCTGTGAAGGGGGTGGGAAGAGGAAACAATAATTTTAAACTAAAAAAACCCGTGTTATGCCGGGCTATAGAGGAAAAAGAAACCTGTCTTAAAACGAAAATATAAATGGAACAAATTTCGAAAAAGAGAAATTTAATGACATAGTTATAGAGAGAAATCACTCACACATTTGCGCGCGTACAAACACACACACAGAAATGCTGGCGTCATGAGGGAAAGAGAAAGCCCATGCAGCTAGTTTATATATATATATATCTTGTTCAAATTTTCAGTCTTTAATAAAATACGCTTCATTCATCCACTCAAGTTCAAATAAATTTTTTTAAACTTTTAATGGATGAAACTTGATATTAATAGTTTTTCAAACATTAATTCATTAATTAAATTTAATTAATTAATTTTAGTTTTATATGGGAGAAAAAAATTAAATTTGTTCCGAATGAAGGCAATAGATTGTGACAGTATACATTGAGTATTGGAAGGAAATTCGCTTTCTATTTTGCTACTTAATATTGTGATTCTATCATATGTGTACATATATTTATATTCATTGTAATTATTTAATAAAAATTAACTAAAATAATTTTTTTCTTTGGTGACCTAAATAGGAATTGATTTAAAAAAATTATTTTTATATTACTTGATCTCAGTAATTTAGCTCTGGAGTCAGAAAAAATAACTCCCAAATTAACAAGGGGAAAATATACTAGAGTCTAATTTTTTAAAAGTTGCAAAAAATCATTTTAAAAAAGATTTATTTAAAACTAAGCACTTTATAAAAAATAAGAACATAGATAAAACTATAACTTTTTTCATTCATTTTAACGTAATTTATGCCTAGATCTTTCTTATTTTGAAGAAAAAATTTTTCATGTGCGAATAACTATGGCCATGTCGCCGAGTGGTCATGGTCGGAAACTCGTGGATGTCATAATTTACTCCTGGGTTCGAATCCTAATTTCACTGAAGATCCACCGTATAGAAGGGGTGATTTACGTTAAATATGTGTGTTGAGATGCTCAAAGTACTCACGTTGGTGTGACGTGGAAATCTGGAGAGCGATTAACCCGTTCAAGTGTCGTCGTCGTCACTTGATTGAAGTTCAAAATTTTAATGTCTGTTGTCAATACTCCTCAAAGCCCTCGTGTAGCTGAACAGTGCGACGTTAATATTCAATCAATCAATCAGTCAATACCCCTCGCGTTGCTTTAGAGCAGTGATTCCCAAAGTGGTCTATATAGACCCCTAGGGGTCTATGACGACTTGCAAGGGGTCCCACGACAGCAAGAAAATAATTTGGGGGTCCATGAGGTGTAAATGGGGGTCTACGCCAATTGTCTCTAAACCAGATCGTGATTTTAATTAAAAAAAAATAATCAAATGGAAACCAGATTTAAACTTTTAACACATCTATTTGCTATATTTAATGAGGTTATAATTTGCAGTTATGTGACAGCATAAATTTTATTAAAACAAGGACCATCCTTTCAGCATTTATTGCCAGAATTAAGCTAAAAGAGTATAATATTGGACGTAATGAATTTTTCTAATCCCTTTATTCAGATTTGGAAACTTAGTTTGAAAATGCATTTACTTGGTCATTACCGCAGAAGGCAATGAATTCCTACGGTCACATTGAAAAAAAAATGTCATATTACAAGAGGAACTGGTCGGAATAGGGAGTAAAGTTTAGAAACAGATGTCAGCAATTTTAGCTTTAAAGAGATATACCTGTTATTTACCTTGCATTATGGAGTATTGGAGAAAGCTTTTAATTGCTTTTCCTAGTGAGGAGTTTCAGCGCGGTTGTCAGCTGAACACTACTAACCGAGGAAATTTAGGGTTAAACCTGACAAGATTGATAACAAATGTTGAAAACTTGTTATTGAAACACCAGAATCATCCATATCATTATAAACATTTGTTTTTTAATTAGTTATTTTATGTATCACTCTTGAATTTTAAATTAATTAGCACAGGTTTCTTAAAAGTTTTTAATTCTGTACTACACTACAATTAGAAATTTATATCATTTAAAGTAAGTAGCTCTGTACCAGCTGTCATAAATACATTTAAGTTAATAAATTTGCAAAAATTCCATATTACGTAAGCAGGGGTCTACCGCAAACCGAAAAACATGGCAAGGGGTCTACGAGACAAAAAAGTTTGGGAACCTCTGCTTTAGAGAGTGACGCTATTATAAAAATCAGGCAAATAGCTTTCAAAACAGGTCCAGAGTGAATTTTTAGTAATTCTAAATTAGAAACAAATATTCATTTTCTATTATTTAGATAAGAAAATGATCTTATGGAGGAATGTTCTGAAACTTGGAAAATAATTTCATATGTAAAAATGCGAGTATATAGATAGATGTCCAAAAATTAAGAATAGCTACAGTAGAACCTGTTTTTGTGTTGTCCTTTTTTGTGCGATCTTTTTTTATTTTTATTTTTTTTATGCGGTATATAAATTTCTTTGTAATGTTTTCTAGCAATACGCTTTATACACTTCAAGGTGCTTTGTTCATTTGTTGTAAGCAATCTCTCGGCAATGCATGTTCAATTGTTTTCTCTCAATGCGCTAACAGCAAGCGCTTGATTGAAGACGACACTTTCAATTACAGTGACATTATCAACAATTTGATAGATTATGAAGACGGACAAGAAGAACTGGATTCTTTGAATGCGAATAAAATATATGGAGGGATCCAGCTTTCCAACATATAGGGAAAGCATTTGAACCAATTCCGAAAGAAATTTGAAATTCCAAAAAGAGCTTTGTTCATGTATATCTGGTTATTGTGATGTTTATACAAGCAACTGACCGCGACCGACAGTTTTCGCAAAAGCTTATCACTTACTTTATTGTGCCAAAAAGTAAGTCAATTAAAGTTGCATCTTCAAGTGTGAGGAAATCAATTTCGAACTAATTCATCACAAGATACGCACTTTGGATTAAGATCAGTGGCAGTGAATTACGTATGTGCATTTTGAAAACTTCTCCATGTATACAATGAGAAATTAAATATTTTAAAAAAAATTTCTATGTGTAATTTAATTATTTATTTTGTTTGGAAGTACTTTCTCATAAATTTCATAAATAATTGACGTACTTTCATAGTGCAATTTTTTTTATGTGGTCCTTCCCTAACGGATAAAAAAAAAATTTTTTTGGTTTCCCCATAAATTTTTTTTTTTTTTTTTTGTTACATGTAAGTATTTACGAAATTTTCGAATATTTTTTTGTGTGTGTGTGTGTTTTTTAATGCGGTCCCTATCTACCGCACAAGAATATGTTTTACTACATTTCCTTTCGTGGAATCGAAATAAAAGGCAGAAGGGGGGATGGCAAATTTAGTTCTAAAGCTATTTTAAATAAAGAGAACAACTGAAGAAGCCATCAATGCATTGTTTGATTCATGCAAATAGCGTAAAAAGGAGAAAAAACAAGTTCATCTATTTTTACAAGATAAGGAAAACTGTTAAAGTTGGTTTGCAGAAAGTGTGATTCCTTTTTACTTAAAAAAAAAAAAAAAAAAAACACCATTGCGATGTTTCGTACTGCCAATGAAAGTCTAGGTCAATTGCAACGACGCATTCCGACACACTTGCAGCGGAAGAGTTTCAAGTTCAGGTATGCTTTTCGATGGAGGCTAACGAGTTGAGTTCAAATACGTTCCAAACATGCTCATGCAGATTTAACTCTGAAAATCTCACTGGGCATTGAAAGCACCTGATATCTTCATTTCAAATCTATTCTTTTACGAGTTGAATATGATGTGGTGTCGCATGGTTGTTCATGAATAAGAACTGTGGAACTATAGCACCTCGAAAATCCCGAACGGGTGGTTCCAAAACCTAATTTTTGAAACATGATCTATAAATAGAACCTCCTCCAAAAACGAGAAGGTACGTGCGTCCAACAGATATTATGCCCGCATTTACCAAGACGCTTATTACTTGATTTTTTTTTCATATAAAAGCATTGGTTTTATAAAATTTTGAAAGTCATTATATTTCATAAAAAAGCTTAAGGCTTAGCTAAAACTATGCTGTTTCCAGCCCTTCTAAGATGTTACTTCTGGCAATTACGCTATTACTTGAAACATTCATTAAACATACATTAAATAAACATTAAGATCTCAAAATGTTTCATCTGATTACATTCTCAAAAATTCAATAGCTACGAAAATATTTATTATATAACTATGCATGTGTTTATATTTGTTATGCATAATTGAGCTCTTAACTACATATCACTTAAGAAGAGTGATAATAAAAATTTAGAACTGTAGTTTAAGATTAGTTTAATTGCTGCATGAAGGTTTTCTTTAGTTGTAGAGCAGTGGTCCTCAAACTTTTTCGACTTACGGAACCCTTAGAACTATAAGATATTTTCGGGGAACCTACACTATTTCCCTTCCCCTTAGAGGAATATTTCTTTAAATAATATTTAAAGTAGATTAAAATGCTATAGGTAAGAGATGGCGAACTAATGGCACGTGTCACAATATTTTGGGCACTACACCATTCAAAATAACAAAGTTCACTTTGAAGTATTACAAACCAACGCGAGTGATCGGTTACGGGGTGGTGGGGATTGATTCCACAGACGCATTTAACTATTTGACGAAGCTGGCTTATGCCATTTTAACCATATTTTCATCCACCCATGCTTGTGAGTCCTTATTTTTAGAGATGAATATCATTAAAGACTCCCTTAGAAAACCTTTTGGCAGATGACTCTAATTCATCATGCTTCTGCTAAAAGTAACATCTTACAATCTTAATATAAGTTATTTGTCATCTAATCTACAACAATAGAAGTCACGCTAATGTTATTTAAACATTTACTATTATACAATGCAAAACGTATTTTTTCGAAGTGAGTAAAGAGTTTTGAGTTGTTAGTATTTAGTTTTATTATTTTCCTTATAATCACAAGTCAAAATTATTTGAAGGCACGTCTATACCTCATGACACATTTCCTTAGAAAAAATGGCACGTTGATCCATAAAGTTTCGTCACCCCTGCTGTAGATACTTTACGGAAAGATAATTTTAAAAAATATTGTATTTTTTATTAAATTTTTTTAACATATTAATATATAATTTACTTGCCCATTAATAATATTATAATTTGCGATCTCCAATCGTCACCTGCTCATGCATTACATTTAGTAACTGGGTTATGTTCTTTCATTTTTTTACACAAACTGTCAAAGTCTAGGCCTATTGAAATTATCTGCAGAGGCATTTCATCTTTTGTGTTTAACCTATTCACTGCCAGGTAAATTTAGAGCGTTTTCTCGGGGTGCCAAGAATTTTTGTTAAAGAAAACATGACATTTTACAAAGTATAGCAATATGAAAGTATTGATATAATATTGTAACGGTATTTACGGTAATTTTTATTGAAAAACTAACACTGTGAATTAACTCGAGCTGAGGTCACTGAATAAGATTACTGTACTGAGTGCCACTTACGAGTTATCTCGTAGTGGGGGGGGGGGGGTTCAAAAAAATCTTCGTATACAAAGATTTTCTTTTCATTTTGTTTGATTTTACAAGCTCGTCACCTAATTTCATCTGGTGACAGTCAGATGTGTAATGCTATGTCAGATTTTCATACAGATGTGCACTGGTCCTCTCTGGGAAAAACCTCTAAGGTGACGGTAGTTATAAAGAGTTGTAAAGTAGTAAAAATGGACTGATAAATAATAATTAGCAGGCCTCAGGAAAATCATCTACTGGTACAAGAAAATCGCTCTACCTTACTTCGAAATCTTCCTGCAGAATGCATACATGTTCTGTAACCAAACAAATCGATTGAATAAAAAGATGAGGATGTGTGCGTCAATTTAGGGAATCAGTTATTATGCATTTATTTGAGGGCCACAGCAGCAATGCAGGAGAAAACAGCAACTATATTACAAATAGAATTGATTTTCATTACTTAGAACATCTTCCTCCCATAGGAAAAAAATGGCTACAAAGCCATGTCTAATGTATACAAAGCAAAAAAAAAAAAAACGTAAGGAGACTAGGTATTTTTGTTCAGTGTGTCCAAACAACCCAGCACCTTGCACTGATCCTTGCTTTAAAGCCCATTATACACAGCAACAACAGTTACATTTTTTTAAAAAATTTTTGGAGTATAATTTTTATGTTATAATCTATAGTCGTCTAAGTTATAATTTTATAAATAAAAATTGATAATTAGTATGTTTTTTGTATTACATGATTTTTTCATTCAACCTTTCTAATAATTCCTAACTCAAATGGAGATATGTAGTCAATCTAAAATTGCAGCACACGCTACGAGATATCTCGTAGCCGGCAGTTTGGCACACACGCTTACTACGAGATATCTCGTAGTTGACAGCAAATGGGTTGATTCATTTTGTATACTATTTTTTTGTAACCACTCACGTTGAGAAATATATTTTACTTAAATTCATTGTGCTGAATGGTATTAAAGTGTTTATATCTGTGTGAAACATTCTATGTATTTTGTATGAATTTGCAACCTAAAATTTAGGGGCTATTCTTAATGAAATTTAGATTTTAACATCGAATCTGTTGATATGTCGATTAGTTGCTCCCTCTCCTTCAATATAAATGTTTTCTTCAGAAATGTAAAAAGAGAGAGGTGCATTTTCTATTAGAAAGCTATTTAGTAGTACAAATCATTGCACTAACAAGTGTAAAATTATTCCATGGAGTTCAGTACAGCAGGCATTAAAATGTTCATAATCTAATAGGTGGCACATATAAAGGAAAAGTGTTTTAATATTATTTTATTATATTTAAATAAAAGTGAAAAGTATATTACAAAGTAAAGTTATATTATGTGTAAATAAAATTTTCAGTTTTAATGAGTGGTATGAGCTTTAGAAACTTGTAGTTATAAAAATTTCATAGTGAACGTGAATCCATTTTACACACACATTTATAAGTTTCATTCAGATTTTTTATTGTGACTCGAGGAACCTCAGGGTACCTTGGAACACAGTTTGAAGACCACTGCTTTAGAATAACAATAGATTGCATGCATCAATTCAACATGTTTGTGTAGAATTTAAGGCAAGGATTCGGTTCTTAATAATGTTTTCAATAAATACCACTCAAAGATTCAATAAAAAGAAATAAATGTTTAGTTACTTTTTATAAATTAAAATAAAATTAATACTCCTTTTGCAACTTTTATTGTACAAATTTCACATTGTACATTTTGGTAATAACCGATATCTCATTTCACATAAGGGTTTCAATCTATTTATCCACACATCTGAAATTTTATCTACGTTTAATTATAGATAAATTTTTTCTAAAAATTATTAATGCCTAAAAGATACGATATTAAATAATTTTGTACTACACTTCTAGAGACATATTGAGTCACTAATACTCAATCAAATCACGTGTATCTGGTATTTTATATTTAAAATAACTCAGGATAAATTTTTGAGTGTTTGACAGGTATGCATTTCCTGAGCAAATATCTATTACACAGCTATGCAGAATGTATATAGTTTAGTAAAAAACATAGTATATTTCTATTCATAGAGAGACTGTAGTGTAATTATTGAATCAATTTCACATACACATATAAGAGAACATCATTTTTATATGTATATAAAAAAAAATGTATATATATATTTATTTATATATGCATTTTTTTATATGTTTATATATATTTTATAGTATGCATTTCCTGAGCAAATATATGTTACATAACCATGCAGAATGTATATAGTTTAGTAAAAAGACATAATATTTATGTATTCATAGAGAAACTGTAATGTAATTATTGAACCAATTTCACATATATACAAGAACATTATTTTTATAAGTACTATTTTATTTTATAAAATTAAATTCAGTCAATTGAACATACTTTTCATATGGTATATAGAAATGTTAACAAATGTCAATTTTTCAAATTTTCTAGAATTATCGCTAACATGTAGAGAGCAGTAGTACAAATTATATGCTATATAATTACACAAATTCAACAAGTAAAAAGTACAAGTAATAAAATGCATGAATGGCTACATATATATAATTATAGAGTTAAATACTCCAAACAACGATATGAATGGATTTTAAAAGATATGACAATAATAAAAACATATTCAAAATGTTTCCTGTAATGTTTTTTTTTTAAGGAAAAATATTTCATAACTGAAAGCATTTGTTTTAATGCGATAAACACATTTTAAGCAAATACGTTAAAAATCATAATAAAATCACATCTCTAATATTTTACTTAATAATTATTTAAAAATTAATTTCTACAGAATTTCTTCAATTGAAATATACTTCACTTCTTTAACTGCTTATACAAGAAAAATATCAAAATTCGGACTCTTCCCAAAGTTTACATGCTGTTTATTTATTTATTTTATTTTTTCAATTACTTTTAAATGCTGTGCAATCCTTCAACAGGAAACTGAAAATTAGGTAATCTTTCTTGAATGTAAGCCTGAATTTTATTTTCTAATACACCTGTCAAATATGTTTTGAAAAGGGATTTTGCTCCTCTTATTATTGGGTTTAAAGCCCAATTCAAAGGTCCAAGTCCACTAACCCGTACATCCATTCCTCGTATATCATCAATGAAAAATTCTAGCAAATCTCCATCCTTTCCAGTGTTCGCATTAACACTAAAATCCATAATGATTTCAATGTAGGATAAGTGACCATGAACTGTAATGCCTGGACCATAGTTAAGGAATTTTACACTGCCTTCGTATTCAAAATCTAAGGCACCAGCTCCAAGATATGCTCTGATATAGAGCTTTTCGGCATTTTTTGTCAAGTGAGAATCATCTGTGCGATGGAGTGTTCTCAGGCCTCTCATGTGTCCTTTGTGTAGTTTTACTTCTCCACTTATATTAACGAAGATTAGTTTCCTGTAAAATCCGAATCCACTTTCACCCAACGTATACGGATCAAATTCATTCCCTCTGACTTCAATTATATCTTTTAACAGCTTATCAATGTATGCGTTGCCTCTTTCATTAGCTTCATCGTTAAGGAAGATACCTGAAAAAAAAAGCAATTTAAAGAAGGTAAATAAGCACTTATTTGAAAGCATTCAAAAAATTAATTCAAACTCTCTGCGACTTTAATTATTTTGTATACTGTCTTCCTTATTATAACTAGATAGTTTATCCGAGCCATTATAAAGGAAAGAAAAGTAGAAGCAGCTGAAAACTTTATATAAATCTTCCTCCTAATTAAAGTTGATATTAGTGAAAAATGTGTGTGAGACGTTTTTTCCCAGGTTAATTGAGCAGAATTGATGAAAATTTTTAAAGAAAAATTTTTTTAATGAAAAGGGAGATAATTTGTCTATAATACGTCGTAAAAGCATTTTTCACCATAGAATTACAAATAAAATATTCGAATACATTATTTACAACTTTTCTGGTATTGAAATATATATACTGAACATAACTCAATGGTGCAACAGCCCATGAGGGCCAAGGCCTACTGTGCCTATCTCAGTAAACGTGCCATTGCGCCCTGGTGTGCGCAGATGTTTCGGTCAAGTGGTCAATCTGACGCGAAATCCCCGTGTTCAGTTCCCAAGCAGGCTTGGTACTCATTTCTCGACCTACCGAAAGGATGAGTCGATCTTGTCCAGCACGGGATTTGAACACCGGACCTGTGGCATGGAAGCTCAATACACTACTACTCAGCTGCCATATATATATATATATAAACTCTTCAAAAGGGAAATGGCAATTCCACGAAACAATACACGTAGCATCATGCAAAAGCAGACAAGCAAAAACATTATAAACCAGTTTATTCAGTCTCTAATGAGCCCACCAGAAAGATTTGGAAATTTCTCTATTGCACATATTTTTCGTGAATAGCCAGGGTATGTACTCATTACTTGGGTATTAAATCATTTGATTAGTACTATGAAACTCACAATATCCAATTCGATTCTTAACGTACCTATGAACGATAAATAATGTATTCTGTGATTATATGAATATAAAATTTTATTATAGATATAAGGCAATACTTTGAAATAATCAATGGGCAAAATATAATTCACAAATTTACTCTGTAGATTTTGAAAAACAAAATCAAAATACCATTTAAAATTAGCGGTAAAAAATATGTTAAACAAAGGTAAGAAAATCATTTTCATGAATTGCTGATAGGGACAATTTTAAAATGCATCAACAAAATGCATGTATAACTGATTATATTTAAATGCTTATTAGTGTATTAGTTATAAAAACATGTCTTGCCAAATATCATGGGGCGGAATATTAGTTATTGGAAGGAAAAATAATAAAAATTTATTTCACAGAATGTACATTGTTATAAATTGTTAATAAATAATGTTAGTTGTGCAGATAAATTGCAATTATATTACATTGCGAATAGTTTTATATTTTATATTTTCCAGTTGAAGAATGTTATTTCTTTTCTATATGCAAATAACTGTTGTGATCAAAGTGTTGCCTCTTGGGGGAATTTCAAGTCGTTTAAAACCCTTATAACTATAATTGCTCTCGTATATTCTACTATTTACGATATATTTTTACAAATGACAACCATTGAAGGTCTTGAAATATGGAACGCTTAATGCAATTTCAATTTACGCATTCGGATTTGTAATTATATTTTTGGTTAACTTGAAAGACTGAATTTTTTCTTTGATAGTATTGATAGCAGATTGATTCAATCGTGTTAAAGTCAAAATATTTACATTTTTTCCTTTACAATGGCATAAGCATAAAATTTGCTGTTTTCCTAGATGATCGATATTTTTAAAATTGTGAATTTAGTGTAATTTATTCAGAATACAGAAGAAGAAAAAACTACATGTGGAATATTAAACATAACATTTTTATACGTTTTGTTGTCCTCCCCTTTTCACAGAATATTTAATGAATGAGCATTTCATCTACATTAACGTTACAGTTACAGTTACAGTTTTTTTTCTGGGATAGGGAGCAACAAAGACTATTATCCAACATTCAGGTTTAAATTTTATACATTGTGTGTGTGTGAGAGAGACTATTAAAGGATACACAGAACATATAAAGGATAGGATTATAAACAAAGGTTTTCTTACCAACTGCATGAGCACTGGCTAGTACCATTAAAATAAAAAACGTCTGCTCCAAGATGTTCATTGTATGATGATATAAGGTGAAGCTGTAAATTCAAAATAAAATAATTTTATTAACTAATTCACACACATACATGAGATGAATCCCCAGCCCTTTATATGTCAGTTGTGTAAACTTCTTGCCCAGTACAACTCAAACCTCCTCCCGCATAGCTACTTTGATTTCGATTTCGGCTGACTAACTCCAACCACGTGGACGATGGCACTCCCTCATCGACCGACGCGTAAAATAGGACACTTCTCCAGTTATGGCTTGGGGTACAAAACGAAATGTGGAATTCCTGGAATAAACTATCGTATAATAAACGGCTGCACACTTTTTATTACTCCTATCAATCACAGCACGTCGACTTATAAGTACTCCAAGTCATGTTATACAGAGTGTGGTCACGAATTCATGTTACAAACTATGTCCTGTACTACAGGGTTGGTACAGGACATTGTAACAATAATTTATTGAAAAAGAATCTGTGGGTGCAAGTGACGCGGTGAGGCACAAACACAAAAAATAAAAGACGAAAGGAAAGACAAAGTGTTCATTGAAATCGTCGTTGACAAGTGTAATGTTTACAATAACTGTTCAGCACATGAGCTATAAAGTCCAACTGTAGCGCACATTACTGTACCATCCACTGGCAGTTGGAGAAGATAGTCTGCCGGATTCAAAGCTTGTACTGGCAGAAAATGGAAGAGGTGAAAACGATTTTCGTTTAATACTCTACAAACGGTCTGATGACTCCCACTTACGTGATGAGCAACAGCTCTTGTACTTGATTCTAGTCTAACAGCCACAACATTTATGATGCTTTCTTCCAGACTTGAACTGATCTATGACTCTTTGTCGACCAGCATCATGTCTGATGACGTGGAACGAACGTGTTTCACAAAGTTGACAATGCAACCGCTGAAAAATTCTGTGATCCGGCATTCGTCGATCAGGAAACTGCGCGAGATAAATTTGTAGCGCAGCTTTACCGTTACCATTTACATGTCCGTACATGTAATGCATGTCTGCATTTTCGACACATGCTTAGTCTCCCATTGTGAACGTCAGCTCAATTGTGAATGGCGGCTTACTCTACTAAGATGCATCATGTTGAACGGTGGATAGACATCTACTGCCTCCTACCGGCAACGAAACCAACCCATAACTCTATTTCTCCTTTCTTCCCCACCCCCTGTTTGCGCCTTACCACGTCACTTACGTCCATACATTCCTATAAAATAAATGATTGTTACACAATGTTCTGTATCTACCCTTAAAGTTTGTACCATGAATTTGGGACTCTACCCTGTATATATGATTAAGAAAGTTTTCTTAAAATACTCTCATTATATTTAACCCACCTTTGCCGAATAACAATGGCCTAAATATGCTCCGATTTCATCGAATCTGACCATTTGTTCCAGAGAAATTTGACTGAATATTAACGTTACACTATTCAGCTACATTAGGGCTTTTGGCGAAGGAACTTGTAAATTGGAACTATGGTCAAGTGACGAGGATCCTTCTCCTAACTTCCACATCGCACCAACTGCAGGACGTTCGAGCCTCAACATATTTAACGTGTATCGCCCTCCTTTACGGCGGGTCTTCAAGGGTACTTAGCTCAAACTCATGACACGCTGGCCACGAGTCTTTTACCTAGACCAGTGCGCCGCAACCTTTTTATCGCCGCGGACCGGTCAACGTTTGATAATTTTACCGGCTGCCCGATGAGGGTTGGGACACGTTGATTGTTTATATTTTAGATTGTTTTGATTTAACAATTTTAGTTTAGTTACATTTATATATATAAATATGCCTTCAGAATAAAATATAGTTACACCCAAAATGAATAAAAATGATTTATAACGTGGAATATAAAGATATTTTCATGGAAAGTTACGCAAATCCGAGAGAAATGCACCACTTTAAATAAAATGGCAATAGTTTAATGTTCTTCAGGCGGCCCAGTACCGTGGTCCTGACCTAGACCACTAGCCTACCGCGGCCCAAGAGATATTTGAAGGAAACCGAAGGGACCCCGTAACTTTACGTGATTCATACAATTTTTCCCGCTTTGTAATGCCTCGTGTTAAACAGGGGGTTATTTGTCCTGATCTTACATACTTCTTGCATATTTGGAGTGATTTATAAGGAATTTTAAATTTACGCGTTTCGTTTCACTACGGGACTAGTTCAAATATTTGGAACTTTTGATGTGCACACTTTTGTTCGGAATCGTAATTAATAGTTTATTTTTCTTAACAACAGTATAATTTTTCTTAAATT
>BMAV01011023.1:79301-98720 GCA_019973955.1 Trichonephila inaurata madagascariensis
AAAAAAAAAAGCATTAGATAAAAAAAAAATGTAAACGATAATTAATGACATAACTTAAAATTTGAGCTATTACGAAGAGAAATGTAAATGTTACTTAGGTGTCCCCTGCATGTTTATGTAACTGAACAAAAATCATTTTATCATTATAGGAAAATTATTAGGAAGCTATTTTATTAATAAAAGAAGTTGAATTATTTCTTTTGAGCATAATAAATGCTTCAGGTATGAAAGATTCAACGTTCATATGATTCTAACATTACGGAATATACCTCCTTCACATTTTCTTTTTAAAAATAGTTACTCTTAATAGTTTGTATGCTATGTGTTCTGTTAAGGAGTTACGAGAAAACATTTATATCTACTCGTTTGTGTAATTCACCTAGATATGTTAATAAAAGCTTGAAGACAGTTTTCACGAGGGTTCGAATCTTGTTTTTACTAGTCTGTGTTGCTAATTTTAGAAGAGGCAAACCAAACTCATTGGCACAACAGCCCATGAGGGACAAGGGCAACTGTGCCCATCTCAGTTTTCGTGCCCTTGGACACTGAAGTGCATGAGCGGATGTTCCGGTCATTTGGCCAGTCTGACGCGAAGCCCTCAGTGTTTAGTTCCCAAGCAAACTTGGTACTCATTTATTGACCCACTAAAGGAATAAAAGGCTTATTCGACCTTGTCCAGCCCGGGGTTTAAAAGAGGTAATTGTTTGTTAAGTATAACAGATCCTCTAAGTCCTCCGGGGCTCGAAATTACAATGTTCATTTATGCTGTAGCCCTCTTGTGCAATTTTAGTGGAACGTTTATTCAAACAAAGCACAATATCGATCTAAAGTTGTTTATATTTTCATTTTTTGTATTTTTTATTAAATAATCCACATTTAAATAAATAACAACAAACGATTAATATATATATATATATTTCTCATATTCTTCCAGGATTTTAAGGGCATATAACCTTTACAGAAAAACATAGACAAAATAATTATAATAAGATAATGGTTCATTTTAATGGGTTTAATAAATTTTTTTGTATATTAATTAAGAAATATCTAACTCATAACACACATTTGTACATAATAATTCGTATTTTGCGTTGAGAATAAAATAATTTAAGAAATTATTTACTTTACTAACTAGCAAATTAATACTTCTAGTTAAAAATAGGACAGGGAAACTTTTGCTTAGCGAAACCATGTGCTGGCCCGCCTTATTGTAAGGTTTAAAATTTCAGTAGTAAATTTCAATTATAATACTGATTGGTTCACTATTGTACAATTTAGAAAGTTCGTACCAAAATATTCTAATCAAAATAATACTACCCAAAGGAACGGTGATGATTGATCAAGGCCAAGCGCGCTGTAGTAAGTGTGTATGAACATTTTGTGCTGAAATTCGATCACCGTAAGTGGGGGCTCGTGGCAGATATAGACTACAAAGATAACTTATCTTTAATCTTTGTGATAGCCTTATGATGTGCGCATCGGTTATTCTTGCATTCTATTTTCGTCGCATGTTTGCTTTTTTAAAAATTATTTCATGTATTGTTCCTTAACCGTTTTACTGGTTGCCCTTGCACAGTAAGGAATACCGAAAACTGACCACAACCGGTTTGCCCGTACGCTGTATGGGCATTGATATCTTCCTATGTTTGATTTGCACGGATTTCGTATTCTCTTAGTGAGATTATTAGTGTTAGTGTTTTTAAGGGATGTGCAGTTTATCCATGGGACTGAAATACTTTTCATTAGGAATTTTCTTTGTGGTGAAGACGGGAAAGAATTTTCACACATTTTAACCAATAATTATACTGTCGAAATCCTCAATTTTATAATTATCTTTCATAGAATACTTTTGGGATAAAATTCAAGCTAAAAGTGCAGCTTCAGTTAAAAAGTCCAAATATTCTTTTTTGCTTGAATTACAATAAATTTTATACAAAAAATAAGCCTTTTAAGTACATTGGGTAAATAATACATTTTACTTACGAAAGTGAAAAAGATTTTCTTAGGTGAAATAAAAATACATATTTTTTACTTCATTGAGCAAAAATTCTAAATGATATTTTACAGGCCTTTATAAATTTTTTCTAGAGAATACAAACATATGACCAAGTTTTCATTTACATTCACGAAATCATTAGTTAATAAACCATTTTCAAAGTAAATAAGATCTTAAGAAACAAAAGTGCCACGAAAATTAAGAATTACTAAAACATGTTTAATAAAAGTAATAACGAGTTTTTTATACAAAATCCTTTATTCATTTCAAAACAATTATATTTAAGGTAGAAATCAATCAAATAATTTAAACGATACGATTTTATTTACAGATAGAGAATCTAGAAACGTTCAATTACGCTCAGGAAAAGGATGCCTTTATTGTTCACAAAAAAGACCTTTTTATTGAAAGTGAAAAAGTTTTGTTTCATTTAAGAATATGTGCTTTTTAATAAAAGATAGTATATATAATAACAAGTAATATAAAAAAAATTTTAAAGTCAATTCCTACTTAGGTCAACAAAGAAAAATTTTATTTTAGTTACTCTTTTTATCAAATAATACAATTAATATAATTGTGTGTATACACATGACAGAATCACAATATTAAGTGGCAATTAATTTTTATTAATTATAATTAAAGTATCGTATTGTCATCCAAAACAATCGTGTATATAAAATTTTAGTTCAAATGAATGCTTTAAAAACGTGAGGGAAAAAAAATCTTTTCAAGTTTTGACCCAAGTCGCTAAAAATGAAGACAACGTGGCTGTGTTTGTAATTCCTTAAGTAATTAGTTTCAGTCAATTAATTTTAATTAAATTATCGTATTGTTATCCGAAGCAATCGTGTGGAGAAAATTTCAGCTCAAATGTGAGAAAAAAACCTTTTTAAGGTTTGACACAAGACGCCAAAATGGTCGCTAAGTCACCAAAAATGATGCCAACGTGGTTGTATTTGTAATTCTTCGAATAATTAGTTTTAATCAATTTTTATTAATTATAATTGAATTACCATATTATCATCCAAAATAATCGTGTATAAAAAATTTCAGATCAAAATTGAGTGCTTTAAAATGTATTTTATTAACGATTGGAAATTTGAACAAGATATAAGGAGATAGTGAACTAATAGCAGGAATTGAAAAAATGTATAAATAATGAGTAGTAAGTTATATCTCATTCTAAAAACAAATTACCGTAAATCTATCAGTAAGTATTAATACTTATAACAAATAATATTATTAAAATTTAAACTAAGACCTACCTACCTGATAGATCAAAAAGATAGTTATTCAAAGAAATGGTAATGCAACCAATCACCTGCGAATTCTCGCAAAATTTTTCGATATGGGATCTTTTTTAATCTCATTTCTGCTTGCGACTGTGACAGATGTCAACATTTTAAGCGCGATTACTTTTATTTTGATTACTAAATAAGATTCGAATAAAAACACAATCACATCGATAAGTTTTTGATCGAACAGAAAGGAAGGGGGAGGGGAGTTGTAAATTTCCGGAAAAAATAAAACAATCTGCATCACACGTCACCTCGTATAAAGAAGTTCTATTTCAATAATAAAAAGCAATCACTGATAAAATTCGTTCAATACCTGGCACGTTGATTCAATTATTTATCTCAAATTGAATGAAATCTGTGTCATACTCTCTTTTAAGTTATAAGCAGATTATAATTTCATTGGGAAAGCGCCATAACATAGTTAAGGAACCCCTCTGATCAAAGTTCAATAAAAAAGGAAAAGTTAATATTATTTAAGAAGCAGTAGAGGTAAGTTTAAGTGTTGTTGTCATGGCCGCTTTTCTGATTAGGCACACTAGGCACGTGCCTAGGGGTAGAAAGAAAAAAAAAATGGAACGCGAAAAAAGAGAAAAAATTAAAATTACAGTGAACGTACCACCCCCAGCGAGTCATGAGAGAAGCATTTCTGCCCTAAAAAGATTAACGACTGAAATGAGATTTACTGTGGGAAAAGAAAAGCTTAACAGTTTGATGTTGGTACACACTCAAATGATATTACGATGGAAATTGATTACAATGATATCATTAAGGATTTTGCAATGATCAAAGCTCGAAGAAAACCTTTGTTATAGCAGTGAAACGGCAGCGACTCAACAAAGAATATGGATGTCTAAAAGTAAAAGATAGTAAAACGATAAGCAATGAAAAGATGATAATTAACAAATTGAAAACAGCTCATACTATAATGTCTACTCTATACTGTGTTTGAAAACGATGTCATTAATTTACCGTACTAATTTACAAAAGGGTGAGTAGGTGGTCCGTGATGTCATAAGGCAAGAAATGAACAAGAGTTGCCAAACCATGTCACTATTCTGTACTTACGGTCACCAGTCCAGGACAAGGAGAATCTGATAATGTAAAGATTCTCCAAACAGCAAAAACAAAGAAAGGGAAAAGAGTGAGAGTTAGGGGAAATGCTTCCCTACCCAAAATTGGCAAGGTAAGAACTGAAAGAGGGTCTGCTCTGAAAATAGTGGGGAAGGGCGCAACAATTTGAAGTGCCTAGGGCACCAAGGAGGTTAAAAATGGCCCTGGTTGTTGTTAATAATGAAACTTACATTTTCTCACACAACAGTATCTGATACATGAATTTACACAGGGTGTCCCGAAACTCAACGTTAAGCGGGCACGGGATGAAAGAAGGAGGGAGGGGTCATATAAGTTCTAAGAAAATTTTTTTAAAAAAAAATTCCCTGTTATTTGAAGTAATGACCAGCATATTTTTGAAAAGGGGGGAAATTGACACCCTCAATCATATCATTAGGTACTGTGACCACAAATTTCATAAAGACTTTTTCACCAACGTGATCTTACATATAGCCTTGCTATTAATCACAGTCACAAATCGAGCAAAAATCTTTGCTTATTAACCTGAAATTAGTGTGGTTTCAGAAAATGTCACCAAAAAATTGACTTGTCACAAAAAAAGGAAATATTATATACTACCCTTAGCAAGTTATTTCAAAAAATCTCATTTTGTTAAGATTCCAAAATGGTACATTTGCTACTTTTCTGTCCATAGTAATTATTGATGCCTTTTCTTTTTACAGAATGACTTCGGTTCAAAAAACTCAATTTTAAGTGTTTACTCTCAAATTAAACAATAAATTTAAAAATAAAACAGAAGACATTTTTTGAATATTTTAATGAATTAAATGTTTGAAGTGTCTGCCTTCTAAATTCTTTTAAACCAATCGAAAATTTAATTGAACTGCATCAACAGATTTCTGAAGCAGTGGAAAAAATAATTTTGCCAGTTACTCAGGACTCATCAAGCGATTACTTTAAAAAAGATCTACAGCCTGCATTCAAGCTGAAAGGCAAAACTTTCGAACATTTAATTTATTAAATTATTACAAAAATGTTTTCCACCTTATTTTTAAATTTATTGCTCAATTTGAGATACACAATTTTGATTAAGTTTCTAAAATTAAGTAAATTCATAAAGAAAAAAATTGTCAAAAATTTATAATAAAAATGAAGCAAGTGTGCCATTTTGGACTCTTGCACCACAATGAGTCACTTTTTGAAATATCTGGCCTAGGTTGGTATATATATGTGCTTTCTTTTTGAGGAGAATCAAATTTAGGTGACGTTTTCTCAAACTGATTCAAACCAGCAATGTTTTTTGCTCAGTTTGTTGATTAATAGTACGGCTATGTAAGATGGCGTTAGCGAAAAAGTCACCGTAAAATTGCAGAATTTGTAGTCTCAGTACCTAATGATGTGATGGAATGTGTCAATTTTTTAAAAATACGCTAGACATTACTTAAATATGTTATATGGAATTTTTTTTTATTTCCCCAGAAATTATATGACCCCCTTTCGATCTGCACTCGCTTGACGTTGAGTTTTGAGACATCCTGCATTGACATATCGATTCAATTGAGTGAGTGTTTTATAAACATTGCACTGAACGCGAAGTTCTATTGGCGACGGACCTCGTGATTTTGAACCACGATCAAGTGACAAAGAAGGCACCCAAATCTGGATCCCGCTCTCTAAACTTCCATACAAAGTCAACATGAGGGATTTGAGTCACAAGAGATTTAACGTGCACTACCCCCTCTGCCCAGCGGGTCTACCGTGTCATCATGACTCGAGCTTGTGCCTCAACAACGCCGGTTATGAGTTAGTGATTACGACCATTAGGGTGTCATGTGTGGCCACACAAATTCAACTGAGTTAATCATTAATAATAATAATTTTTACGAATCGGACACTGATAGAAAATATAATTTAATAGGACAGTGCGAAAACAACTTTACATAAGGAGCCAGATAGGCAGTGTTTATAAAAATTTGAATTTAACTGAAAAGAAAAAATTCATTTTAATACATAGACTTAGTTACAAAAGTTAAGAATAATGGTTCTCTTTCAGAAAGGTGCACATTAAAAGACAATGGAATAAAATTTGGCACAATAGGTTCAAAAGTTATAATAAATAAAGGAAACAATTAAGGACAGCATAAAAACTAATTTATTCATTTATTAATGAAAATAACACAAAATGCAAACTTAAAAAAGCAAGAAGTTCGTTTATTTGCTGCACAAAAAGACAGTAAAATGTTAAATTTATTACAGATTGTGAACACATTTTGCTTCAAAACGGTACTTGCAGCAATGTTTCATATTAAAATTATGGTCTAGATCAGTTGCAATGACAAATTCTGCCAAACCTGCAGCAGAACGGTTTGGAGATCAGATATGTTCTTTGGTGGAGGCTGACGAATGACTGCCCTTCATCCAAATGCGTTGCAAACATGCTCAGTCAGATTTAGGACAAGAAATCGTGCTGAGCATTGAACGCACCTGGAGTCTTCATTTTAAATATGTACATTCCATTACAAGTAGAAAATGAAGTGGAGTCACACTGTCATTCATGAATAAAACTGCGGACTAGCAAAACACGAAAATGATGAACATGAGGTTTCAGAACTTCATCTCTGCACTTTTTTCCTTTAACAGAGCCTCCTCTGAAAACAGCAACGTTGGTATGTCTGACAGGTATCATACCCACTCATGTAAAAAATGAGGATAACATGATCCACACATTCAGTTTATGCCGTAACGTGCGAGAATGATTCTTTCTGTAAACTAAATCATAATTCCTTTGAGAACATTATATTTCGCAGTTTCGAGACTCTCGAATCCATCACTAAAATACCCTCTTTTGCTCACAAGTCAATGGCACACAACCAGCTGGATGCGTGGCATACAAGACACTCTCCCGAAATCTTCTGCAAACTGTTTGCCAGGAAAAAATTGTTCTTGTGGTCGCAGCATGTTTCTAAAACAGCCGTCTTCCAAACATCATCTGGTAACTTCGAAAAAAATATGTCCTGTCAAGTAATTGTTGCTCTCGGTCGACCCGTTACAATTCGTCAGTGACTGCTTCCAATGGTTTGGTACCGTTTCTATGGTTAAAAAATTATGCATTGTGCAACATTCATGAAACTTTTAACACTTCATTCCGTGATCGTTCGTCGGTTTTCTAACATTCTAAATGATTCAGCCTTTAAAAACCAACCAGTTTGTCTTTCTTGGGTCATAATCAATACTTTGTTACTGTTAAAATACACATACGCTTACAGATTATACAAACAAGCAGAATCGGAAGTGCACATTTACTTCACTTCAGTTGCAGCATTTCCAAAAACTTTCCTCGCCATGTCACTGAAAAATAAATATAAATACACAATCATTAATTAACACCAACATACGACGTATGTACAGTTTTTAGTTTTTCCCATTTGCTTAACACTTTCATCTCCACAGTTCATCAATTATTCTATATCTATATGTGTGTGTGTGTGTGTGTATATATCTTTCAAAAACAAGCAGATTTAATAAGGTACAATAATTCAGACAAGTAAAATACATGACATCTTAATTAGACAGTAGAATTATATTCCAAAAACAATTGCCAATAAGTAAAAAATATTGAATAGCAATTTTTGGTAAGCATTAATTCTCAAGCGTTACTTTCAATTTCTAGCATTGAATTGTACATCAATGTAAATAAGAAGAAATAATACATATATTTATACACAATGTAAAGTTGTTGAATTTTAAAACGTGCAAAGTATCAAATGTGATTAAGCAGAATGTCACTCCTTACAAACTGTTTGTTTTTACATTAAAAAATTTTTTGTCCAAAAATCTGTAACCCTGTACTTTTATCCACTAAGTTTCAGCTTTATTATTAAGTATCATAATTAAAAACATTTATTTTGAATACTATAACATAAAATTAACATAAAAATTAATATTTTTTAATATAATAAATTATGTCAAAACTGAATATCTGAGGCTTCAATCTACATATAAATGATTTTATAATAAGTAAAAATTGAGTTTTCAAGTATATGGCACTGTATTTTCTATTTATGGTATTGAATTTGAAGTATTTTAAGGCATAAAAGACATTCTGTGTAAAAATTTAACAGAACTGATGCTAATTTAACAGCAATCAAGTGCAACTAAAGAGTTATTAAAAGCAGATCCTCTTTCCAATGATGTCCATTTTGGCAAATTACTCACTTATTTCTAACAAGTCCCGTTTTGAAACAGACCATTACATTTATAAACTGATTGTTCAAAATTAAGGGAAATTTTTTTGTGTTTTTTTTTTAGGATTATCTCCAGATGTGAGAAAAGGAATTTTAATATTAGGTATATACTACATAAGCAGAAAAAATATGGGAAACAAACATACAAAAGTTATGGTACAAACATAATCATATGTATGGTTCATCAGAGCTGGAAAATATAAAGAGAGATTAGGAGATAGAACAAAAAAAATTCCTTAAGAGTGTCCTCTCTTACGCTTATACAGATATTACAATATTGATTCTTGCTGAAAATGAGCTTATTAACCTCTGTAGTAATTGGTAGCACTCATACAACATTGCTGTTTTCAGGTCCTGGGAAGGGGAGGACGAGGTGCAACTGCTTTTCCAACAGCATCTTAAATATGCACTATAGGGTTAAAATCTGATGATCTAACTCAGGGGTGTCTAACCCAAATGGCCTTGTGGGCCACACATAAAAATATGTACCCTTATGTAAGATTTGGAAACAAAAAACATTTGTTGGAGTGAAAATTTAAAACAAAATGAATTATTCTTATAGTTTTCATTATTTTTCATGTATACAGACATAGATAACATAATAATGTTTATATAATATAATAATGCAATGATCAAATAATGTTTAAAATATTACAGTTGCCATTTTCTTGAAAATTACGGTTGCTCATTGTTGAAATTTGATAGTGCTGTCATTCGCAAATGATTAAGTATTGTCCTTTATCTTAACCGTCCTGAGTAATTTTTTTTTACACTTTAAACAACATCTCTGACTACCTCTTGCTTTTTTGGCACTCCAAACAGAAAAGGAGGAGGAGAAACAAAAGTCGCACACACAATCATGTACCATCCATAGTAAAGGATATGCATAACGCAATTCGAAATTTATTAAAAAAGTAATTTATTATAGTAAAATCAAATGTAACTGTTTGAAAAAATATAAATCTATTTTAATCTAAAAGACATTTCTACTATCAAAAAGGATTTATTTTAAAACAAGAACAGGCAAATACATTGCATGTGTGTATATATATATAAATTTCCCCTCAAATAAATTTTATAATGAATGTTGAATGTTTATGGGAGTTCCTGTTTCCCACAGGGAAACTTAACCTCCAATCACTTGGGATGATGAATAGCTTTGGGTTGGCTTATTTTTCAAATCTTAGCCCAGTACTGTTTTAAAAATGAGTGAAATAAAGAAATTAAGAGGGGGTTTGAAAGGATATCATTAAAGTGGTTTAAAAATGAAAAAAACTTTAAAAATCTGATGTTAAAAATTTTTTTGAAAAAAGTCGATGAGCCGCAACTTACGTACTGGCGGGCCACATGTTGGACACCCCTGATCTAACTAGCCAATTTATTCAGCCAGATTTTTCACTTTCGAAGAATCGTTAGCCAGATGATCTATAAATGGACAAACAATGCAATCCAGAAATAAGATATTAAGAGCCAGCTGCACCCATGAGAAAACAAGCATATGGCTTCAAAACTTCATTTGTATGTCTCACAGCAGTCACAAAACCCCTGTGCAGACGTGCGCCTGTTCAATAAGGAAGGGGAAAAAAAAGGAGATGCCAACCCAGGCATTAAACCTCTATTACCATACCAATCTCTTTCTCAGATGTTGAAAGATGTGTATCAGGCCTCTAGATCTTTCCAGATAAAGGATATGTCCTGAATTAATGGTTAGGCAACATTTTCATATTTTAGTGATCAGAACGTGGTCTTTCTCTAATACCAGCTTTAGTGTAGATGATCTGTGAGCTATGCTAAACGGGCTTTTGAGTGCACTGAAGTAAGTGGGAAAAGCACAGTAGATTTTCTTGCAAAAAGACCAAACTCATGTAACCTTCTGGAAACAGTAATCCTTAAAACTTGGGTTCTAATGGCTGCAAGGCAATCTGAAATAAAAACTAACCAATTTTAAATTTACTAATACACCTCATCAATCCATTATAGAAATGTTGGTGATTACTTTTTTCAACTATTTGGTTTTGAATTTCTCTGAATGCTTCAAAATAACACCACGAAAGCACCCGAGACGTACAAACAAATGAAAATCGAACATAGGCATGTACACCTTAAAGCATATTCTTCTAAATACACACACAAATACACTTAAAAATATACTAAAAAGTTACATCTTGTTTGGAAATAGTTACTTCTAGTTTAGTATTTTTCATGACATCTGAATAAATACAACCAGTTTTCCCAAGCGTTGTATTGAACAAAAAAGTACTACTGTCTGTTGCAATTAAAAGTATGATTTATTTATCAGACTTGGCAATGCTACTTAGTTAAGTGAGCATAATTTTCCATGAAACAAAATTTACTTTGATGTTTGATACAGTTACATAAATTTATTAAATGTGATGAGCTTTTTTTAAAAAAATCAATATAATTGTTTAAATCCATTGTTTTGTTTGTGAAGCTGATAAATTATTATTAATTATTTACAAAATATCATTATTCTTATAAATGAATCAAAACGATTAATTTACCGCCTAAGATATTCTAATCCTCAGTTCAAAATTTTGCTGAATTCTAGCATGAAAAGTCTACCCATAAGAAAAACCTTTCACAACATTTTATTAATAACATCACTATTGAATGAAGATTGATAATTAAGCGATGTATATTTTTTTAAATATAATGCAAGTAGTTTACAAATTTCTTTTCAGTGTGTGTTAAATAAATATTTAATAAATATTTTTCTTAAAAAATTAATAATTCACTATAGCATCAATGATTTTTTTAAAAATTCAAAACATTAACTCAATTATAATTATCATCATGTTACATTCTCATATATTGTAACATTATAACATACAATTAATATTGTAATGATGATGAGATTGTTTATTATAACTCCCTATACCATCATTATTTCAACGCTTTTTACTAAAATGCAAAAAAGTAAAATTATTTTTCATGTCCTCTTATATAGAAATTCACTTGGAAATTGTACATTTCAATAAGTTTTACAATACATTGTTACAGCTTTCTATGATTATAGAGAGATATTTCTCAAAATATTTTAATATTTAAGGTAAGCACTTTGGAAACCATGCATAAGTAAATATATCATAAAAACACAAACTTTTATAAGTATCAATAACTATTCTGTTACTGATGATAAGTATCACATTTTTTTTATAACTTGAAAAATGAAGAATCAAATCTCTGCAACCACTTTAAGAAATCACAAACTAAATTTCATCACATCTTTCATATCCAGAATTATGTTACTTTGTTTTTGAAATAAGAACTTTCAACTATTTGAATTAATTCCAAACTGGAAAATGATCTAAAAACATATTTTGCATAATTGCTTTTAACTTGTAACTTATGCAAAATTTTAATTCATACACATATTATATGATATAAATATGAAAAACTATCTATAAAATTTGAACATTAAAACATAAAATATGAATTATAAATTAAGTTACTTATATAATAATATAAACATATGGAATTATAATGTGAAAGTAACTTTTCATATGTATGCATGTAATGTAAAAGATTTACAACAAAAAACAAAAAATTACATTGAATATTAAAGTAACACTTTTCAAACTTCAGCTTCATCATTATTATCAGCAACAAGAACTTCTCTGTTCTCATAAGTCCAAAATCCATTTAAATCAATCAATATGCTAACCACAGTATCACCTTGCCCACTGAAAAAATATGAAACATGTAAAAAAATATTGCTATGTGTATAATATATACAAAATAAGCTTTGGCTCATTTAAAAAAAGAAATTCAGAAAATGCATAATTAAAAAGGTTCTATATTTTAAAACAAAAACTCATATATTCATAAGTAAAAGAAATAAATGTGAATATAACTGTCATTATAATATATAATTCACAACCAATACATTCATTTAAAATTGGATCAAAAAGATATTTCTCAATACACTGATGTATTTTAACTAAACTCACAAAAAAATATTTCTTTCTCACAGCAAGAAGAATCATTGATGAAATGCCTCTAAAAGTGTCCGCCAAAATTTCTGGGTATCATAAAAAAACAGATAAAGAAAAACAAGTAACTCAAAAACTATCGGTAATCTTGTAATATACTTTCTACCACTGGTGTAGCTAGTTCTGAGTGCACCCCGTATCTCAAAACTCCTTCGGTGCTCTTTTTTAAAAATGAAAGCCCTGTTAGTGGTACTATAGTTACACATGTTGGGGCCCCTGTATCATTGATATGGCTGATACGGCGGTACATTTGAACATACGAAATATAAAATTACTTCATAGCCAAAATAAAATTAATTTTTACAATTCTAAATTATTTTTATTTTAGAAAGTATTCTTTGATAAATAAGAGATTCTATACATTTAATTACTCAGGATTACGAATTTCAAATAATAATTAAATGAAATCAAGTAGTTTCTTTCCTACAGACAAAATATTTCACGTCAAAATCTAATTACATCTAACAAGGGGCAACAGTACACCCCCGCATCGCGGGAGGGGGGGACAAGAATTCTAGGAGGCCCAAAGCCTGACTGACACCAAGTACGTATTTAACCAATTTAAAAAATATTAAAGCCAAAACCTGACTTTGCCGAGGACCCTAATATTCTTTGTTATGCCACTATCTCACAATTATGTTGAGCAAATAAAAAATCTGCATAAGATACATAAATAAAGTTTCTCCTTTAAGTGACATAACTAATCCATAAATTGCACTTCGAAAAATAAAAAATAAACAATTATTTTTATACAAGTGTGGCCATAGATCTGTGGCAATTTTCTCACAATAAACTTTTTAACCGTATTTCAACAATATTGAAATCTTTCTTTAATAAAAAAATTCAAAAAGTTTGGAATTAACTCTACATTTAACAACAATGTAAGATATTATAAAGAACAATATGATAATATAAATGTCCATACTGTTAAAAAAATAGTTGATTAATATTAAATATAAAGTGACTTCTTTATACACACATATTTTTTTAAGTTACATTGAGTTTTTATACATTTGCATGACAAATTCATACTTAACTATAAAAGGCTTTCCACAACTCTATTGAAAAAATATATTTGGTGAAACATGACATGATTAAAAAATCTTTCAACAAAGAAAAGTTATACAGACTCCGTGCAGTTATTTAACATTTAACAAATAAAATAAGGCCAAATTACTCAATTGTTTAAATCAGGTTTGTTTATTATGAGACATACCTTTAAAAAAGAAAAACAATACAAGGGAAAAGTATTTGATACAGTATCAGATAAATTCTAGTTGTCAAAAAATTTAATAAATTAAAAATAAATATGATGCTTAATTTTCTCAATTCTCATTGCAGCTATAAAAAATTAATTATAAATCTTAATGGTCTAAAAGGAATTAAATTATGGTGTTACCGGATTAATTTTAAAAAAATAATTCACATAATGGAATCAAGATATGTTTCCCTCTTTTTTTTTAAACTAAAGAGAATGGTCATAATAGTTTATGTTTAAAATTTCATTTGAATCTGATCATAAATCCTCTTAAGATGCTCATATATTATTATTCTTAAACACTAATGATTCATATTTTGTTCTATTTTCCTGACACTGTGTGATGATGAGACTGATAATTAACATTTATAAACTAGTGCAAGGTAGTACTTATAAACCTTCATGATTTGTTTTTTGATTGCAATTTCAAAACTGAATATTCCCTTATTGAAGATTGCATTACGTTTGAAAGATATTCAGTCATGATAAATCTAGTTTGCCAAAAAAAAACAACATTTTTTTGTGATACTTAAATTAATTTTTTTAAACGTTTTTAATCACTCTTTTTTCATCAAAACAATGCTTTTTTTATATATATTTTAGGAGTTGGAGGGGGATGCATATCCATTTAAGAGAAAAATCATTCATGAGGGTTGAGTAAAAGTTTTTGTATCATCAAATACTTGACACTCTTTTGACATTAGTTCTATTTTTTAAAAAAACCTTATTACTCAAAAATTTACAAGCAGAACATTTCTCTCTCTCTCTCTCTCATGATCAGATAAGTGAACAAAACCAACATCAACAAATAAATCATTTTTAAAAGTTAATCAAATGATGATTTAATTTAATTTGAGCCATTAACACAAAGTTTTTTTGTCTAGATATAATAAAAATACTAAAGTTATTAAACCAGCTTCAATTTTTTTTTAATAATTGTATAATAATTGCAAAGTAAAAAGTGCATTAAATCAGAAAAATTGTAAAATACAAATAAAGATTAGTATAAAAACATACCACACAATTAAATCAAAAAGGGTGACTTTAGATGGATCAGAAGGCTTTATCATATCAAAAATTTCATCTTTGACATCTTCAAACAGAACAGGTTCCTGTCCATGAGCTTTCATTTGATCTTGAATAGCCTAAAAATTAAATACAAAGCATTTACATTCAAAATATCAGTATAACTTTCAGTACAGAGTTGTAAAATTAGTTAAAAATATAAGTAGAGTAGTTTTTGCATCACCAAAACGCTTATACTTTATTTTAAAAAATATTTTTTCAACATAAAATATGAATGCTATTTTTTACACATTTTTATAATATGTCGTACATAAAATATAAACATTTAACATCATAAAAACAGATCATAACTTTTAAATATTCATGTAACTGTTTTTGGATATAATTTTAAAAAAATATTTTAACAAATTAGAATAAAATCTTATTAAAGGAATTTTAACATAATACTGACAAAATCTTATATATAAATTTGAATGTTTATTTGTATATTATACAAATCCATAAAGTCAATGGGCTCAATTCATGTGACGTCATAGTCAGATGATAGTGAAAGCCACGTGATTCTAGCCACAATCAATTTAAAAACTCATGCAACATCATAGTCACACGATAAAAACTATCAAGTGTTTCCAGCTAATCAGTTCAAGTGCTCCGGTGTTGCCAAGTTTTGCTCTTTGCAGAAACTTTCTCTTAAAAAGTACACATGTATACAAAATGCCTTTTATTTAAAAGTATAAACATAAAATAAGATTTTTTTTTCAATTTAAAAAAATCATTTTAAAGAAATTTTTTTTGCCTCTAACATTTAAACATCTTTACCCAAATATGAAATTTGATATGAGTTTTACAAATAGAACAACAAGTACAATTAGTTTAATGCTTATTTGAATTCAATGGAAAACACGTGTTTGTTTTTATCATGTAACTTCATAAATTGAACGCATTGTATCACTCCAAAAAATTTTTTTGAAAAGTTTTGTTAATGTTGCAAAGGAATCATAAGCATATTTCTACCAAAAAACCCCATCAAATTTACACTGACAGGGGAAAAATTCCCAACACCAAGAAAAAATTATAGTACAGTAATGAAATTAAGACAATGCAATTGTCTAGTTAACATGTTTAATTAATTTTTCAAGACCACAGGTTAATTTAAGCTCATAAAAATGCATTTCAAAAGTAAAATACTGTTACATTAATAGCTGGTGTAACCTCCAGAATTTTGAATGCAAGTCTGTATGCATACAGGTACTGAATGTCACTTTGTGGTACAGAGTTCAATGGTTGTTATACTTGTATCAATACTGGGACAATCAATGCTGGCTGTGGATGATGCTGGAGTTGTGGTCCAATGACATACCATATGTGCTCAATTGGAGAAAGATATGAAGATCTTGCAGGCCAAGGTAACATGTCAACACTCTGTAGAGCACATTGCATTACAACAGTGGTGTGAGGGCGATTGTTATCCTGTTGGAAAACTTCCCCTTAAAAGTTCATGAATGGCAGTACTATAGGTTGAATAACCAGACTGACATACAAATTTGCAGTCAGTGTTTGGTATAACCATAATAGTGCTGTTGCTGTCATAGGAAATTTCTCCTCAGACCATGACTCCAGGTGTAGGTCCAGTGTGTGTAAGCCACAGACAGTTTGGTTGCAGGCGTTCACCTGGCCTCCTTCTGACCGACTCATGGCCATCACAGGCACCAAGGAAGAACTTGCCTTTATCACAAAATACAACAGATATCCACTTCGTCCTCCAATTAGCTCTGGCTTCATACCACTGGCATTGTAAACTGCAAAGGCTTGGAGTCAGCGGAATGCACACTACAGGGCGCCGTGCTCAGAGCTGCCCTTGAAGTAACCGATTTTTAACAGTTCATTGTGTCATGGTACTAACTGCAGCTTGAATTTCTGCCGCAGACACAGTATGATGCCCCACAGTCGTGCACCGAATACGGCGTCTTCCCTCTGAGTAGTGCTCCATAGCCGCCCGGAACCTGGTCTTCTTGAGGCACACAGTACCATCCCTTGATCACTGCTCCCAACAATCATGCACAAATGGATACAATACGGCCACGTTTTTCTGCAATATTGCGAAAAGAAAACCCACCTTCTCATAGCCCTATTGCACGGCCTCATTCCAACTTGGTGAGTTGTTGATAATGGCTTCTTCCTCTTAAAGGCATTCTTGGCTAACATAAAATTACACAGACAAATAATGCTCAAGAACTTTACAGCATGCATTTAAACAAAACTTGATTTGCAAATTCTGAGTGTTGATACTAGCTCCACACTTAGGCACGAAATTTGAATCGATGTCATCTTTCAGATGTATAAACACACCTACCAAATTTCCTTTTTTCACCCGCAAGTCTTTCTTGCTTTGGGGACTTTTTTTTTTCATTAGTGTATATTCAGCTAAATATTTTTAAACCATCTTTTTCATTGATGTTGCTGCCATTTGTTGATGGTGGCAGCAGAGTTGATGAAAAAGATTTACTTAATGAAATTGAAAGGATGATAAATAAATTTTTTGATCAATTCTTTTTTTTTTTAGATTTGTAATTTTATTTTGAACAATTTGAGAAAAAAATCTAAAAAATTTGAAAACAAAGTCTATTTCTAGTGAATTGGCTCTTTTTATATCGAAATTCAGAGGTGAAGGTAAAAAATGTGGACAGTAAAACAGAACTACTTCTAATTGTAGACCAAAGATGTGCATGTGTTGGTAATTCAAAAACATCTATACATCTTCACACCAAATAAAGAAAGAAAATACTTCCACCCCCCAAGAGATTACTTGAAGTTTTTACAGAAATTAATATTTTAATTCCATACTAAAATCATTTTGCTTACCAAGTATTGACAAAAACAAATTCATTATTATTGATTTCTCTCAATTTTTTTTTACTTTTATCTTTTGTGTAGCACTTTTATCAGATGAGCCCAGAAAATACCATGTAATTCAGCTATATTTCTAAAATTAGCCTTATTATTTTATTAGCTAAATCTTTCTTTCCTTGGAGTCTAGTTTACAGTTCAGTTAGAGCAATTAAAATTATTATTTGAAAGTTGGACTGCAATAACAAATTTTTATCCATCCATCTTAACTGTTTTATATTTTTCATCTCACCCAAGGGATGAATCTGTAAACCAGCTAGCAATACATGTAAGAGTAAAATGTAAAAGAAAAAATCTTCACAGCAGATTTTTACAAGGTAGTTTATTGAATTTTATTTATAGACCAAAATAGGTAGTGTTTTACACTACTGTGTAAACTACTACTGATAATAAAAACAATATTCATGATTTTATTCTATTAAATAAAAATAATGAAATTATTATTTTTTTTCAATTTAGCAAAAATTCTTCTAATACATAAAGTAAAATTATACTCTCCTTCACATATTTTAGAAAAATTCCCTTTTGGGTATATTTTTTGCTTCATATTTTAATTGTCTGGCAAAAGCTAAATTTTCCAACAATAATAATTTTGTAACCAAGCACAAATATTTACTTACTCGAAAGAAATAGTTTAAGTCAAACACACTGAGGTAACCCTTTTGTTCAATATCTAAAAGCCTAAAGAAATACTGTAAAGCTTGGGGTTCTTTCCGATTCTCCATGGCAAGGACAAAATCCAGATATGTTTTGTAATCCTAAAAATAATTTTGAATCACAAATCATGTTAAAATTTACAACACACAGAACGGCATAAAGAAAAATACAATACCATTTCTCTATCATAAGTAAGACATTCTTGAAATACTCTCTCAATAAAAGCAGAAGTTAAAGTTCCTGTTCCATACCTAAAAAGAAGAGAATATAAGATAAGTATTTAGTTAAAAAGAGATTGCTATGTACAACAAAAACAGAAGTAATACTAAGAGACATTCAAATAATTTTACTTCACTTCAATACTACAGTTGAATATTTAAGACTTAAAATACACAATTCATGAGATTAAATTTTTGAAAATTCCCCTCCCCCCACAATATTAATTATAAGTAAAACATTTTCATTGTTCATGAGCTCATTAATTTCTCATTTTAGAAAAAAATAATAGTAATTATAAAAATTATTTCAAGTATTAATCAATTATTAATTTGTCCTTAGCTAATACATAATTCAAATTTAATTCAATTTACATATTTAAGTAAATAATATTAATAAAAACAGCTTGCTTTTCATTTAAATTACTTTCAGATACTTAAAACATCCAATTTCTAAGAGTTTTCTGTTTGAGCTTTCACATCACATATTCTCCTTTTTCTAATTTCAGTTGAGTTTTGTATACACACCGAGTGGTCATAAAAAAACTTTGCTGATATATAGACTTCTAGCGACTGCTTCATTCAACCAACAGACATAAAATCTGAGGTACAGTTATTTAAAGGTATGCACTCGAGATCCTGTGAACAGCAACAAAATGGAGCTCACAATTACGGTTATAGTGACAGAAACTAGAAAATTACGAATGGCAACATCAAGTTTTTGGTCACAAAAA
>BMAV01011023.1:98820-143728 GCA_019973955.1 Trichonephila inaurata madagascariensis
GGGGGGGGACACGACTGGGGACGCAGAGAGGAATTTTGCATTTTATAGAGGCAAGACACTAATCCCTGAGGATAACGATGTCGGAGAAAAGAAGACTTTTATTTGGATTACACATAGATGCCATCATAAGCAATTATGCATTGCAATAAAACCAAACGCAACAGAGCACGAGAAATGTTTGCAATCTCACATTTCATAATCTTTCAAATCCGGCATATTTGTTGATTGCACCTGTACACTCCAGATTTGGGATATCCCCCAAACCAGAAATCTATAGAAATGAGGTTGGGGGATTGTGGAGGTCACAGAAATGGGAAAAGGCAAGCGATGATGCGGTCACCAAAATGCTGTTCCAGGACCCTGCGAACAACATCTCTATATGCAGAGGTGTGCAATCTTGCATCCAAACAATGTCATTCAGTGCATTTCATTGCTGCAATTCTGGTAAGACCTAATTTTGCAACATGGCAGTATAGCGAGAACCTGACACAGAGCATGTTTCAAACCCTTTTGGTGTCACTTCCTCAAAAATGTACGGACCCAGAACAATTGTGCCTGCAATGGCGCACCACGTAGTGACTCTAGCGTCATACAACAGTACTGGTGCCACAACTTGTGGACTCCTGTCTGCCTAGTGCACACAAATTTTGCTGTTGATGTTGTCAGTTAATGTGAAATGCACCTCGTCCGTCCATAACATGCAATGAAGCCAATCGTTATCGCCATTATATTGCAATAGACACTCATTTGCTAAATCAATGCGTTGTTGATGGTTCCCTGTGTCCAACATTTGCAAGCACTGGTATCAGTATGGAAACATGTGGAATACCAAGCGCAGCAGCTTCAGGATCGTTGTTTTCGGTATATCCAACATACGGGTTATACCTCTTGCAGTTTGCATGTTTCCTGAAGTCACTACATGATGCACTTCCTTAACACGGTTCTCAGGAACAGTTGAGTGTCCTGATCGTCTATTTCAAGGGCATCTAGTTTCTTCAAATCACTTTATTAAATCACGCAGAGATCACGGGATGTATGGTCCACGTCTTTGGCAATGGTTTTAATGGCAAGCACTCACGGCTTTCTTGGCATTCATCTCATTTTGATAGTACAGTTTCACCAATTCACTGCGGACTTACACAGGCCGAGTCATTTCGTCTGTATATTGAAGCTCCCAATTGAAGAACCAACATTAACACCCGACTTCTTATCGTTTTCTAAGCTGAATATATGGAAAAAAGCTCTCTGTGATTGGTTTCTTGACTGTGAGCTTCAGGTTACTTTTTTTGTCACGTGCATACCACGTACCGTTCCAATGCTCTTTAGGGTTTTCGCACATTTGCGACCAAATAAATGGGTGCTGCCATTTGCAATTTTCGAGTTTCTGTCACTATAACCATAATCCTCATTTTGTCACTGTTCACAGGAACTCGACCTTTAAATAATTATATCATACCTATAAATAACGATACCTCAAATTTCACGTCGATCGGTTGAACGAAACGATCGCTAGAAGTCTATATAACGGCAAAGTTTTTTTATAACCACCAGGTTTGTGTGATTAATATACTGAAATATGTATACATTAAGTACATCTTTCAATTTATTATTTAGAACATTGGTGAAAACTTATATTTATTACTTTTTCACATATAATTATTTCTGTATTTTAAAAAAGCATTTAATTTTATATTTCAACATTGGAATGAATTTAAAATTCATGAAAAAAATGCATTTCATTTAACAAAAACTAATTAATTTTAATTTTTGTAAACAATGAGGTTCATGTTCAGCAGCATAAAAGTAATTGTAGATGTATAATTAAATATATTGAGTGTTATAAAAAGCTTTTTATTTTTCTCTTCAGGCATTTTTATACAGCATGCATATATTGATACCAAATTTCTCTAGTATTTTAAATATGCCAAAAATTATAAAACAATTCAAATATAATATATATTAACACTTCATTTTTCCCCTTTCAAGATCTACTGACTTTTTAAAGGATCTACCTTTTTACTGCAGTTCTATTCATATTATGTTATATTTTACATTTATGTACATCATGTATTAGTATGACTTTATTTTTCATACTTAAACAGGGAAAATTAAGAAATAAAACTTAAGCACCAAATAAAATACATTTGTAACTAAGATCTACAATTTAATTAGGATAGGAGTAAAAGCACCTGGATTACACAAAACAAACCAAAATTCTTAAAAGCAAAACTAAGCACACTTATATTTTTATAAGTTAATGTACCAGAAATATTTTTATTACAAATTAACAACAATAGAGATAACCTGGAAAGTTCTTCTTTACTCAGCATTCCATTATGATCTGTATCGAGATTTAAATATTGCCCGTATACACGTAGAGCCGAAAGAGCTGAAAACCAATTAGCTTCTTGCACATCCTTTGGTAAAGTTTCATCACGAAGCTAGAAAATAATAATTTTATGGTCTTTTTTGTTTTTACACAAATGAAAGTTTTGAACACACACACAAACTCATCTAAGCCAGAAAACAAAACAACAAAAAAAATGCCGTTTGTTTTCTTCAAATTAAAATATAGGAGGAAAATTAAAAATTCCACACCTCTAACAAATCATCCAAAAAACTGCAAGCTAAAATATCTCGAATTTTAATTTTGTTTGTTCGGAAGGGATCCAAGAAAAAGAAAAATTTTCTTACAGCAGTACAAACATAAAATGAATGAAATGATGTTTCCAATCCATCAAGCTGCATAAAGAGAAAAGTTTATTATTTTGAAATATTGGAATCAAAATGTGTTACACATAACTTTAGAAGTACATAATACCTGTGGAAGAGTTGGTATCAATTCTAATATGTAATTTTCAAGCTCCTAGGGAAAAAATGAACATTGTTTTAAGATCCTTTAAACTCTCAATGGAATAAATGCATACAATTCAAAATAATCATTCTTACTCTTACATTCATAAAAAAATTAACAAGATACCTATAATTTAGAAAATTAATTTTTAATAAACAAATTTACAAACCCTGCAGTTTATTACCTTATGAACAGTTGTATCTATACTAAATGCTTTGATAAAAAATTATGAAATTATACGTTTATAAAAGCATACATAGAAAAAGGTTAAAAAATTGTAGCATAATATATCAAAGAAACAGTGTTCGAAATTAACAGAAAATTTTTCTAAACTTACGATTTCTCTCAAATATCCTTGACCTGCTAAATCATAAAATGATAAACCAATTCTTGTTTGATGCAACCAAACTTTTCTCATGACATAATTAAAAAAGTGCCGAATAGAAATGCGCCCATGTTTATCATTCTGCAATAGCTTTGAAAAAATTCTAGCAGAAAAGTAAGGCCTGCAAAATTTTATACAGAATTACCAAATGCACATTTCAATATACACACACATTTATATATAGCTAGCAATGGGTGTATATACATATACAAACTCACTGCTAATCATTAACATTGCAACATCAGGAACAAAAGCAAATGACAAAATTTACTCATTATACGTGTACGGAATTGAAGGGGGTATACAAGGTCCAAAATTAAAAGAATGGGATGTATTTTACGCTGTGAAGTCATATTTTCCATCATGACAGTCCTCTGAGTATTATAATCAGAAAATGGAATAAAATACAAGTGTTCCTTTTTAAGTTCTTTATGAAGGACCTATTTATCTCTAAATATTACAGCTAATATTGAATGATATTTCACCGTTTCTTTAAACACACCCATTCCATCCTTGCAGTAGCGAAAGCTTTCTTCATTTTGGAGTTTTTGACTGTACAAGGATTTTAATTCAATGAATACCTTATGTTAATTCCAAGTGTTCCAAACATTATATAATAAATGATTGATTGTAATTTAACATTACACTGAGAAGCAAAACAGGAGCTACAGATGGCAGATATCATAACCTTAATTCATTGTTACGGTTAATACCCGAGTTGGCACCCCACTATCCAAAACTTAATACACCCTAACCTGTAAGAACTTTGAGTCTCAATAGATATAACATGCATCAGCCCCACTACATGATAGGTTATCAGGACTCAAACCACACGATTTGTTGCAACAGAATGAAGACGGGAGGGGGATTAAATGAACCAATTTTGTTTAATGGAAAGCATAGCTAACACAAATGAACTTGTCAATAAAATAATAATTTTCAGTATAAAATACTAATTTAAGAGCTTACAAACAATTTTTTTTAACGTTTAATTAATGGTTAACATATTCATTCTTTAAAATGTAGTACGAAAGTTTTCAATAAAGTCACAAGTTAAATTTTAAAGTGGAATTTAAGGCATGAAAAGAATTTTGAATTTATTACTGCTATGATGTAACCGGGAAATGTACTTGATTACAAGATTGTGCGGGGTACCATGAATACAATTGGAACCGAGTTTAATGGCATCAAAAAGTGATGAGAAAGATCCGTGATAAGAGACTTACGAAAAAACCTACTATCTTTCATGAGAGGGAAATTTTATATTAACTTTCTTGCATTATATAATATTATTGCAATGTTTATACTTAACTGAAGCAGTCAAGGTATAATATTGCAGGATGATAGGAGTATATGCCAATGAAAAATCTGTATGCTGAGAAAAGATCAGAGAGCCATACACAAGTTGCATGTGATTTGCATAAACAAATTACAACAACATTGATGTATGCATGTGTTAAATCATAGGATTTTTAACCCTGCTGTTCTGTTCATATTTACTACAGACGATTCAGAAAACTAACCTTTCTTGCTGTAAATGACAGATGCCATTTAAGAAATGATTAAAACAATAGTAATGTAAGCTTAAAAAGGGATCTAATAATATAAAGCACCTATAAAAATAGCAGAAAAATATATGAAATTGATACTTACAATAGTAATATAAAACATTTATAAAAATAACAGAAAATTATTCGAAATTAAAACTTACTTTTATTTACAATTTGAACAGTAATATCTTACATGCGTTTTGCAAATGTGATTCTTACACTTGTAGCATAACATATTAGTTTTGTTGACATTGCTAAATGGATAGAGAGCTTGACTCCTCCAAGCTTGTTTGACACACAATGAAGTGTTCTCAGCAGGTCCCAATGATATACCCTTCCTTTTTCTCTGTATTCGTTTCACTACTTTTATTGAGTCCTCACTTCTTGGTAGGTTTGTTCTTGCTTCAGTGTATGAAAAAATAAGTGATTTCCCCAGTTCTTCCAAAAGTAGCCTTCATTTAGTCAATTTGTTTTAGTTCCAATCACTACGCATAGAACAAATGCATTGTACGCAAAAGTATCAAGCATGTTATAGAATACTATCATGAGTCAGCGATTTTTTTCTTCTTCTTAGAAGTGTATGTGTTTAGAAGTTGATCATGATTATCCATAGCTCCTTCAGTTTAATTGTAATGTAAGATCATTAATAGTTTTTTGTCAGGTATGTTGCTAACTTCTTTGCCACGATGCAAAGTGCCCATAAGAATAACATTCTTGTTCTTTTTTGGGATGTAGTTAACAACTGCTGTGTCTTCTGTAAAATAAAACAATGAGCTGTGAACTTCTTTAATTGGCATTTCTTCAGGAAGTTCTGGTTTACTTTTTTAAGGGTGCCAAGCATAGACATTTTCCGTTTTAGAAGAAATTGCCCTAAGTTTCAAGATGTGAAAAAATTATTGCATGTAATATTGTGCCCCGAATACCCAAATTTCAAACCACTCACTACTCGCATTCCTTGATTTTTCTTTGGCTTTGACCCTTGTTCTTTCTCAAAGTAAATTTGTGTTTTCAGTACATTCTAAGTTTTACTGTATTGTCACATAAAGCCCATATTTTGACCTCATATTTAGATGGCTTACTTGGTATATACTGTTTGAAAGAACATCAGCCACGAAATCCTACTAATTGTTCATCTACAATAATATTTTCATTTGGATTATATACTTTTGGTAGTATTTCTATCCACTTTTCCCAGATATCTTGCATTGTAGTTACTTTATCCAATTTTCTTCTTTCTCGACAAATGGATTTATTATCAAGATGATTAACTCTCGACATGGTGCAATATGTTTCAAAGGATATTGTCACACGAAATATATTTCTGACAGTTTCTTTAACCCATTAGCTTGTTTATTCTCCATATTATTTATATAAACACCAGCTAACAATTATAATCCAATATATGCTTGAAAAGTTTTACTTTCAATATTTTTTCACTTTTTCCATAAACTTTTTCTCCTTTAATATTAGTAATTTTAATCATTTCGTTTTCAATTGTAGAATTGAATACTACCTCAAAAGTACTTTTTATATCTGTTACCCTTGCCGTTGCATATCTTGGGACACCTGAAGTAGTTTTTATAACATTAGCAGCTGTTGAATGAGAAGAATGTGGCAGCGGATTCAACTTCCACTTTATTTCACAATTCTTGAACTGAATCTTTTTATAGTTCATTTGTTGATTATTTGTATCAAAATCGTGGTCAGAATTTTCTCTCAATTTCATCACTTGTATGATTTCCAAGCTCTGATACTTCTTCTTCACTGTCAGAAGCTTCTACTAGTTTAGATATATCAGCGTGATTCAAATTTATGCGATTTTCCATTTTTCTTTCCCATTCGCAGGTACAACTTCTTTACTGTATATCAGAAAGTGAAATACGGCAGGAAAAAAAAGAAACATTGCAGAAAAAGCAAATCGTTTGGCCCCCTGCTAATCATATCAACTTTTTGACCTTGCACATGCTCTCTTATCATGTGACCAAACACATCCATCAATGAAACAAGTTTTGAAAACGGATAAATTAGAGAAACTATTGTTATTCCTTTCTTATAATTTATTCCAAACAAAAGTGAACATGTACGAGCAAAAATAAACAGTTTTTTGCGTTGGGTCTAAATTGAAAAATATTCCAGTGAAATACAAATAAACCTAAATCCCTCTAGGAGTACATATTTATATTGTTTATCAACCATGTCAAGAAGTTTCATTAAAAATATCCCTGTTTTACATTTTATTTTATACATATAAATTTTATTTTGAGTCATATAGACACGAACAGAACAGCAGGGTAAATCTAGCATTTTCCCTTGACTTAACTTGTACTTGAAACAGCTGTTAAATGCACAGTTTACTCCATATTTCTCTAACTTGAGATCATAGATTTTAGAGAAATATTATGCATTCAAAAGATAGTATTATGCAAGTAGAATATTAACATTTTTATACAGTCCTTCCTACCACAAATTGCAAACTGTGTATATAACATTAATTGAAATAATAATGCCATACATTTTCATTTGAACTTAACTGCAACAGTAATCTAAGGACTGTAGTAGTGGCAAAATCTCCATAATACACTTAAATAACTTTTTAATGTGTGTAACTTTATACAATCAAGAACAAATAAGCAATATTCTTCACTTCTAATCACTTGATAATAAAAAGGAGCTTTCATCTCTTCAATCAACACCTTGAATTCATTTTTAATTTGCTACAAAAACACAGCAAAATGCATTTTTAAGGCAACAAATTTTTGAATCAAATTAGCACATCATTTATTTATTGTCAAAAGCAAGTTAAGAATTCTGATTGTTTCATCAACATGAGAATGACTAAGATATATATATATATATAATTTTCAAAATGCATGTATAAATATAAAGAAAAAGTGCTCGAAAGTTGTAATATATTATTCAAACATGAGAAAAAATTTGTATTCCATAGAGAAAGGAAAAGAGAGTCCATTCTTTAAAATTTATTTAGTTTTAATATTACAACACTTATTATTTGGTTATACTTTGCAAATGGAGAATTATAAATAAAAAGCATAGAAAAACAATAAAATAGTTGCAACTATGGAACATTACTTTCGTTCTAGACTTTTTGTACAAAATAACATGAGATCTCATTGTATTTTCAATAAAATATTTAAAAAAAAATTAACTCAAACTATTACTGTGATCAAACTACTAGCATTTGACTCCAGTTGTTAATGTATATAATTTTATAATTTGTATAAATTATTCTTCATTGAAACATAACAAATAATTTTGTGTGAGTAATATAAATTAAATATATCTATTTTTCTGAAAATATGTGGCTTATTGAACAACTTTTTTAATTCTCTATTATGGTTTCATAATAAATACAATACATCAATAACTTCAGAATGCAAAATATGAACATGATTAAGAAACACTTGCATTTTTAGTACATTGCATAAAAAAAAATCATTTGAACAGTCATGCAAATAAAAAATAAAGCATTTGTGTTGTGAAAACTCTAATTTGATATCCTTTTAATCTAAAGGTTATATTACACATAAAGGACATTTAATTTTTCAGATAAAAGACAACTTGAAATTGTTCTATAACGTATATATATATATATATATATATATATATGGGAAATTAATCCCCCCTTAATTTTATTTTGCACACTAAGTACAAGAACACATTTCAATCAGATTCAATTTCAATTACAGCAATAAAATAATGAGAAATAACTGGGTTAAAAAAAGACTGGTATGGTTTTGTATTAATTATTACAGCAAATTAATAAAATTCGTAACTCACTTGAACTTTTCATCACTTTCATTTGAAACTTTCTTAAAATCAGCATAATTAATCATATGATCATCACTAGTCAAAGGTTTAGAGAGATTTTGTTCAAGCAGCATCCATAACTCCTAGGTGAAAACAAAATATAATAAATTAAAAATAATTCATTGAAAATTTAAATTTCAAAATTGTAAATATATTCGTTGAAACTTCGATATTAACTTACAAGGTGTGGATATTAAAGAACGAGACTGATGCTATGAAAAAAATTTATTTTTATTTCATATATATTCACTTATAATCACCTTCAATACACATCTCTCCTATATCTCAACAATACTCAATGCGAATCTTCGATTGTTTGAAACAGTGCTGAAAGTATTCTAGTGTCAGCTCCGATGGAACGTGTATACTTTCTCTTTCATAGCTTCAACAAACTTAAATCTTGTTCTTTTTAATGCAGATTTCACCTTAAGAAACAGACAGAAATCACATGGTAGTAGATCCGATGAATAAAAGGAATGATCTAGGATGCTAGGACACTAGGATGCTGTACTTGGTAAGAAACCTCTTGACAGACAATGCGGAATGAGCCGGCGCATTGTCTTGGTGAAGAACCCATGACATGTCATTCCTTAATTCGAGTAGTTACTTCCTTATTTTTTCACGGAGCTGAACAAGAATGTGAAGGTAGTAACGTTGATTAACTGTTTGACCATCAGGAACCCAGTAAAGGTACACAATCTCAAGAACATCGGGGGAAAAAGGTATCATCACTGCTTTGAATTTTGATTTGCTCATTCGTACTTTTTTGGCTCTCGATGTAAGGTCTCTTTCAGTGAATATATTTGGGCTTCGTTTCACGATCATAAAAAACCCCCGATTTGTCACCCGTTATTATCCTTTTTAATACATTTGGATCGTTTTCAATGGTATTCAAAGTGTCAGTGAAAACATTTTTCAGAACTTTTTGTTGTTAAAACGTGAGAATTTCAGGCACCATTTTGGCACACACTTTTTGCTAGCCAAAACTGCAACGGAAAATTAGCTGTACAGGTTCTTCGTCATTTCCTGCAGTCTCAATAATTGCAAGAATACACAACCGATGGTCAAATCGTTCTAGATCACAAATTTTTCCGATATTGTCATCCGTTTTTGATGTGGAAGGATGATTCGGGCGTGAATCATCTTTAACGTCTTCTCGGCCATTTGGAAAATACTTTAGGCACTCACATGCACGCTATAAAACTTCATTGCCATACACTATTTTTAATATGTTTCAGGAGCGGTTCCTCCACGTTTCAACCATTTGTTGTTCTATTGTTACATCTATCATTTTTTGGGTGAAACAAAAACTAACTCTAATGTGAACGAAGACTTGTTTACAGAAACATTGCATTTGAAAGAGAAGACTTCAAGCTAAATAGTTGTTTGTCACATGTGTTTGGGTTTCTTCTCCAGCAGAGTCAATCTCATTATTTCATAGCCACACCTTGTAAATGTATACATGTGTGTGTAGGATTAGCATATCCAAAACCACCGATACTGCAAATACTTCAGTTTATTTATACTGAAAATTCTCCATGTACTGATGGTAGACAAAATAAAATCACCTAAAGAAAGAAATGCAGAAACTACAACAGGATTTTTTAGAATGATATAGCTGTTACTCTATGATACAAATCAGGTAAGAAGTTAACTCAATTCTACAAAGGTACAGTTAAAAATAAGACATCTGTTGTGAAATATGAAATGTAATCTGTAATCTGTCGTGTAATTTGAATATGTCATATCACAGCAAATTGCAGAAAGGAAGGATTTATGAGATTCAAACAGTATAGATTACTTTGTCTAAATCAGTCAGAATTGTGGATGTAACAAGAACTGCTTCTGAAAGTATGGCCAAATATAAAATATAACAACATGTTATTTCAAAACTGTAGATAGCAGACAGGGATCAGTAAAAAATGGCATGAATAATTCACCAGAAATGTGAATCCTCAGATCTATATATATTTAAATATCACTTCAAGCAGAACAATTTGTCTGATATCTCCAAAATTAGATTCTTAAAAACCCTCATTATTGAAATATATATATATATAAGGGGGAAACACATACAGGGGTTCAGAGGGCATCAAAACTGGAAACATGCAATTATGTCAGACAAATTGTTTTTCACTTTGTTTCCCACTACAGGAAGAATTTTATGTTAGATGACATCTCACAAAAGCATTTTATCACAACTTCTTGGTTCCAACTATAATGCAAATAACAGAATTTTTGATGGAGTGGGATGCTATTTCTGGGAAATATTTACAACCAACAGTCATTTCAAAGGAATTGGAAACAACCCACCCTGTTTTATTGTATCCAAGATCATGCCTATGCAATGCTGAAGGCAATTTTCCTGGTATGTCTGTCCCTTATTCATTCAAATATCACCTACAGCAAACAAATTGATTCAATAAAGATGAGAATGGAAACAAGTCAACCGACCTTAAAATTATTGAACTTCAATGAGAAATTCTCATGTGACAAGAGATGACTATTTTCTTCATCTTTATTACTGGCAGAATTGGAAGATATTTTACAGGAAGAATGGTATAAAATACCATTTTCTTATGTAAGCGATCTAAAAACACATTAGTTCAAACTGAATTGTTGTGGTCCAAAATTCATATCTGTGGTTGAACCAACACTATATTAACAGCATTAATAGATAGGATTCGAAATGTCTCCATTAGCTTGAATATCACCCGCATTCAATGAGCAATGGTCATAAATCAATGTCCTTTTTATACAGGAGTATCATTTTGAAATAGAATTATCAAAAGTAAAAAGATAATGCAATACATTTTCATATTTAAAATCAAAATATAACACTAATATACCATATGATAAAATAAATTAAGCAGAAATGATTCATGGTTGTGATCAAAACGAAAAGCACCTTTATCATTAGTAAATACTAAAAAAACATCATTTGAAAAGTCGTCTAGAAGCAATATACTAGTCTTTAACTTTACACAATTAACATTAAAACTTTTTCAATTACTTTCAATATTCTCTTCATACCTGACTAACATAGTTTTAGTGTTTTAACATAACTTTCTTACTGTCCTTATACTTTAAACATGCCAAATTTAGCTTCAAATAAAATTTTCTACATGAAATAATTATTTACACAGGATAAGTAAAAGATGGACCTGATTTAAAAAAATCATATTATTGAAATTATTGCACATATAACAATAAGTCATACATGAATGTGAAGAGAAATATACCAAGTTTTTTTTTTTTCAGTTACAAATATTCGACATGTGACCCTTTTGTTACACGGTATATGTCCAATCTGTAATTCAGTTCATTCCATACCTTTTGTAGCCTCACTCTAACAAAGGTTTGTAATGCTGAACAAATCCTCTGTTATTTGTTGTGTCAAATGCAAATGATACAGCTAGAAATTTAATTTTTTTCGTAAAATTTTCCACACTGTTTTCTGGGACAAATTCACAAGCGGCAACTCTCGAGACTTGCGCGGACTTCGAACTTAACTCTGCCTCACCCTTTCCACTGCATCTTCCGAGATTGTTGGTTGACCATTGCGTTTCTTTTTAAGTAAGAAATGTTTTTTTTTTTTTAATTGATACCATCGGAAAATGCTCTTGTTGGTCAGTGCCTCTTTTCCGTAGTGATTTCCAAATGCACTTTGCACCAAAATAATAATAATTACAACTCGTGCATACTCTAATATGCAAAAACTTTTCTCTGTCATTGTCACCATGTTTGAATTTTTAATAAAGGGGCCTTGAATGGGTTGACACCTGTTGATCATTGGTGGGGTCCCCCCCCAAAAAAAACTTGGTATATTTCTCTTTACACTCATGTATCATTTATTGTAGTTTCGATAAGGGTCCATTTTTTGTACTCACCCTGTATTTTAATACAAAAAGTATCTTACAAACTGCTTATATTATTAGCCCATTTATAAAAATAGAAGTCATAAGATCCAGCACATAATTTCAAAATGTTGCTCTCTTACCTTTAAATCTTCATTATCTAGCAACTCCTTATTTTTTCTTTCTATGAAAACAGCTCTATACAGAAAGGAAAATATACTTTTAATAAAACATAAATTATTAAACATAATAAAATGTTTAATTTAAAAACAAATTTAAACTTTTACATTTGCAAAAAGAAAAAAGGGGATTCTCCTACTAACTCTTTTTTTCTTTGATAATTTTAAATAATCATCATCTAAAAAGCTTAAAATATTCTAAAATAAAATTATTACAACAAAAAAAAATCTTAATAGCTTTCAATGTTGTCCCATAGCTCAAGTTTCATGTGTGAACATCTGCCAGGGGAATCAACATTAATTCAATGATACAAAAAGCAATCTCCTTCAGATCTTGAAAGTAATAAATATGTAAAAAAAGATCAATTTTAGAAAAAGAGAAAGTAATGTTTTTACAATTCCATCAAGAGGGACGAGATAACTCGTCTTACAGGATCCACAAATAAATCATCATAGTGACAATTGTTATTGATTATTATTTTTCAAAGTAAAAGAAACAAGTTTTGAAGGAATTTGTGTTTTGTTTCAATTTTAATGCTGCAGACAGTGGCACATACTCTTAGAACAGAGGGAGAGAGGGGACAAAGGCACGCCACTGCCCCAATGAAAGTGTTAAACATGATTGGCAGCATTTTTATTTTGCTACATCAAATTAAATAACAAAATATTTTAACTTATTTCTGTGTAATGAATAAAACAAAAAGTAACTCCTTATCATATGGTAAGAAATTTTGTACTACAACAGTCAATGCTTAGTTATAAAAATTAACGTTAACCAACTATCTTTCAAGAAATGCAAAAGCTAGTACAATTTTGATAGAAACAAATCATTAAGCTAAATATTTATCAAAATAACAGCAAGAATTCTTAGAGCCTGAAACCTAAAATAATTATAGAATAAATAATTCTTTAAAGTATTTTCTTATATCTAAATAGTTTGTCAACATTTAAAAAATATATAACTTCTCTCACAGATTTAAAATCATGAAATTTGGCTACACATAAGCATCATTTCTTGGAATTATGCAATTTTCAACATTTGGAGAAATTAAAATTTTATTAAATTAGTAATCACATGAATTAAATGCTTCAAATTAGCAAGAAAATGATCCAAAATATTAACAAATAATTAGGGGAAGGTTTGAAACCCAATAGCAATATCCATTTTTTCTCTTTAATTGAACATTTAAATTTTAATAGGCAAAGCTTCAATGGAAACTATTACATAACACACCCAATACAGCAAAACATTGTTAGGGTAAAAAGAAACCTTTCATAAATTTCTGCAGGGTATATTTGTTTTTTTACCTAAATGCGTATACTTTAAAAAAGTAAGAAAATTATATTGATTTAAAAAACACAAATAAACACTATTCATTCTATTTAGTACAAATATATAATACACACGGTAAACTTTAAATCAATTGTGATATTTACAAAAACTGTTTTCATGCAATTTAACAGTTTTCAGAATGATAAACATTAACAAGTTGTCACATGTATCTCAATAAAGTTATTATATTAAATGGCCTTTATATCAAGAATTCAAAGGTAGTACTTAAATCACTCTAACTAGTAGTCATTTTATAAAAAAACATCCTACACAGGAACATCTTAGAATGCTACATGTACATTTTCATTTATATTTCATTTCAGCCAAAAATACCAGCTACTGTTAAACTTAAAAATAATGAATTTCATTTTTTATAAGCTTACTCGTAAAAATTAGAATTTAAAATAGAATCTGAACAACATTACTTGTTTACATATAAGGATGAAGCATCTCTGAGTTACAATTCTTTGAAAAAAAAATTAGATTATCCAGTTTTATTTAATAGTAAATATTAAAATAAAATAAATACCTCCTTAATATAATATTTTCTTCTGAGTGTTTGTAATTCAACAGGGATAAGCAAAATGACAGACATGAAGCACATTTATCATTTTGCAGTATAGCTTTGGCACATTGAGACAGATTTTTAAGAATGTAAAATTTACATTAAACTTTTTTATCCTTTTTTGGTATTGTTCATGCAAAGTTAAAATACAAATGAATGTAAATAAAAACTCTTGCAATAAAAGTCATGTATTTTTTAAAATATATTAATTCTAGAAATTTAGAGAGTATCACACATTTCAATAAAATTATAAGTAACTTCTTAAAATACCAAAAAAATATACATGTTTGAAATATCTTTGCATGCTAAAAATAAACCATGCTTCTTATAATAACCATTAACGTTTTCAGTAATCTTTTCTGTTTTCTTTGCATTTCACATTCTATTGTTAATTAATAATGCCTGTTGCTGATATCACCATCCATATTAAATCCACATCAACACTTTCAACATACAACTTTTACTGTTCAAACACAGCAACCAAACCATATCATTCCTTTTATTACCTCACAGTTCTACTTTTCCCTCTCTTTTATCTAACTTGTGAATGATACATTTACGCATTTTGCTAGGGATACAATTATAACACAGCTTCTGAAATAGTGCACACAATCTCTCTCCAAATTAATGACTGATATTCTTTATAAAATAAAGGCTTAAAAATAGTTTTGATCTAACTCAGCAGTTCTTAAACTGTGGTCCACGGAACCCCAGGGGTCTCCAGTGCCCTTTCAGGGGGACCAAGAAGTTCTTTTATTTAATGTTAAGATTTCCCTCTTTTACAGACTCTGAGAGGCCTCGGGGAAAAATTGAAAGATAATCCATCCTAGCTTAGATTATTAAATTGCTCTCAATGAAAAAAACTCTGCTAGAACATATATTTCAATCAAGAATATTAATTTTGATTTTTTATTGTTTGCAAGCACATAGCCCTTACTACGTAATAATAATTTCAAAATATAGTAAAAAAAAACATGTGCAAAGATTAAGAACTGAATTCATAGCATGCCAATAAAATGACAATTTCATTTAAACTACTGAACCATGCGTTTGGAGTCAGGGGAAGGGTGTTTAAAATCTTGGGGAGTCCACAATGTCAGGCTGATGATTAAAGGGGAGCTGCAGTGATCGAAAGTTTAAGAACCCTGATAGGAAAATTTTAAAAATTCACACTCTAGCACTTCCAGTCATTACAAAGATTGCCCTGTTTGAATATATTTTTGGAAATTAATCATAGAAATGTTTGTAAATACAAAAGTTGAAAAGATAGAGAAAACAAGATTATCTACAAGAAAGATACAAATAAATCCTGAAAAGCGATTATTTTCCTTCAAGATATAAAAGAGATTCCGATAATTGAATATCTTCTTAATTTAATTCTTATAAAACAACACAATGTTTTTAATTCAAATGAGATAATGTTACAGCTGGCACAGAAGAAAAAAAATTTTCCAACTGAAGTTTTCATGTTGAAACTATTGTAATGACATAAATTACTTAACTGAAGTACAGTCTGTTTTGACATCCGTGAAATAAGTTTAACGCAAAAGCGTTTAAGACAAAATATCGGTTAACACGAAATAACGCAATGGTCCCAGCAAACTATTATGTATTTTTTTCTCTTAACACAAAACAAAAATTGCTTAACAAAAAACGACTTCTATTCTGGGATCGAACAAAATACGGAAAACACCAGCCACACAGGTGTGATTTAAAAGGAGTATGAAGTGAAAGAGAGTTGGTTTCACATGTTTCGTAGAAAGGAGGCTAACATGGCTTTGAAATATCTCCGGAATATAGCTTGTGACATTAGCAAATTTTGTTTATTAAAGCTACTTTCACCTTCCATCCTCACAAACACCACACAAAAACCTCTCTCTCATCAGTTGGCTTTGAAATTCAGTAAAAAGTACATCACAGCGTTAGCAAAAATCAGTAAGTTTAGTTCACATAATGTTTTCTATTTTAGAAGAAATTTTTGAGAGCACAATGACAAAGAGCTCAGGGGGAAAGCAAACTGCTATTTTGCTTGAAATGAAAATTTAGTTTCTTAAGGCTGTTGATCAAAAACAGAAGACTAAAACAAAAATCTGTAAAGATTTTGATATTGCTGACTCTACTGTCTTTTTTAAATTATTATTGATAAAACAAATTACGTAGATATTTGAACGGTTTTTTAAATACATACATATACAAATATCTATGTCAATAAAATGGACTCTAATAAACTTATTTTTCTTTCAATATAAGTTTTTTTTCTTTTCTTTTTTTGTAATATCCTTTAACTCGAAAAAATATTTGTCTCCTCAGTTTTGTGTTAAACGATTTTTTCTGTACATAGATTATTCATCTGAGATAATTCTTTGGGTTATTAATATCTTGCTTACTTTTTTACCTTGAAAAATAGACTTTGCAATTCATAGAATTAAAAAAAAATGTTTTACAAGCACAACATATTGTGTGTGTCAGCCAATTACACTGCTGGCCACCATAAATGCAACACCCTGAAGGAAGCATGCAAATAACATGAAATTTACAACATGCATTAGCGGAGGTGAGATATGCAAATCATTAGAATTTCAGCGCAGACACACATAACGCGAGCCTGTGGCGCCACCTCAAAGCGCTATTTAAGACTTGGAGATTTCAACGATTTCAAGTTCGGCAATTGTGTTTTTCTTGTAATTTTTTCAAAAAACGATCAGTTATGTCTCATAGAAAACAGCGATCAGCTTTTGATCAAGTATCCAAGTTCGACTGAGGAGAGATAGTGGCCTACCAAGATTGTAGATTATCTTTCAGGGAAATCTGTAGTAGTGTTGGATGAAACCAAACAACTGTAATGCGGATATGTGACCGTTGGATGCAGGAGGGTGCGACGGACCGACATGGTCGATTGCATCTACCTCAGTGCACCACTTCACGTGAAGACAGACAAATTGAGTGCATGGCAGTGATGGATCGCTCAGTCACATCACGAGCCATAGCACAGCACATTGAGTCTGCAACGCATCATTCGGTGTCTGCATGTATCATTCGACGCAATTTACAGCAGAGTGGTCTGTCTGCAAGATGTCCATTGCTTGATCTACTCTTGACGCAGAACCACAGACGTCTCCACCGCCAATGGTGCGATGAAAAAAGGATGTGGGCGGCAGAATGGAATGAAGTTGTCTTTACTGATGAGTCACGCATCTGTCTGCAACACCACGATGGTCGGATTCGAGTCTGGAGACACCATGGAGAGATGATGCTGAACAGCTACGTTATGCACCGCCACACTGGTCCTGCACCACGTATTATGGTATGGGGCGGTGTTGGATATCCTCCTCTGGTACGCATTGCCGGTACTTTAAACAGCCAGGGCTACATCTCCGAGGTGTTGGAGCCAGTTGTCCTTCCTTACCTTCAGGGCTTGGCCACAGCCATATTTCAACAGGATAATGCGCGACCACACGTGGCACGCATTGTCCAAAGGTTCTTCGTCAATCCCCAGATTGAACTGCCTCTCTGGCCGGCTCGTTCTCCAGATCTTTCGCCGATAGAAAACATGTGGTCCATGGTTGCTCAACGATTGACACGAATAACACCCCCAGCTGCCACACCAGGTCAACTTTTGTAACATGTGGAAGCTACTTGGTCTGCTGTACCCATTAACACATCCAAATTCTCTTTGAATCAATGCCGAGGCATGTGGCAGCGGTGATCTCCAACAATGGTGGCTACTGATTCTGGCAGGAACCACACTTCACAGAAGTCTATAAATTTAATCATTTGATACTTGGTCAACATGTTATCTACAAAATAAATTTTGTTGTGCTATCTCTTGTCTTTCTTGGTGTTGCATTTATGGTGGCCAGCAGTGTAATAACATACATTTCTTCAAAACATTGTAGTAAAAATTTATTTTTATAAGAAAAATTCATACTTACGTATTAGCGTCACCACAGCAAAATTTGCCGCATGTAGATCATGCTATGATATCAAAATAACAAAGATTTTTTATGTGTTTCATTTGAAGAAAAAAAGAACCTCATGGAGCAATTTTGGCTGCAGGGTCGCTAATACTTAAGTACGAAAAATTGTACAGGAAAATGATAATAAATTCAAAAATTATGCAGCAAATCAATCTAATAAAGCTAAAAAAAAATTCATGAACTATTAAAAATATAATTTAACATTAAAATTGATAATTTTTGAGTTTGTAGCTAATTAAATTAGAATTTAATACAAACAAACTTGTATGACATTTAATTTAAGTTAATACTGATCATACCAATGAAAATAAAGAATTATTGTTATCAATGAATATTGTTTATATCAATGAATTTCCATGTGAAACAGAAAATACCTGGCTTCCTCTCTGAGTTTTTGCCTCATGCTACCTTCTTCAAATGGAACCTGTATAAAAATGAAAATCACTTGAAAATGCAGTATATTATAATCATTTAAGAATATATATATATATTTTTCTCTTTAAAACAATACTTTGATTAAATTTGAAGTTGAAAATAAGAACAATGACATTCCCATTTATTTTGTTTTTTAACCATATGTTAAAAACATTTCTTCCATCAAGCCAACATTTATTACAGAAATTTCATATTTTCATTTAAAACAAAAAATATTTATTCTTATTCAAGCACTTAAAATAAATGGCAAAATTGAATGATATATCTCATTTTTTATAATCATTTGACCAAGAAAGATGCCAATTTCATTTTATTCAATTCCTACTATTACTTCCCACACTCCCCATACACACTCCTGCCCGTAAATTAAGGATAATGCAAGTTCAAGCAAAGAAAGTCAGAAGCAAAACAAATGTGATTTATTTGTAAAGACTTTTTTTTTAAACAAAAGGTAAAGAGCAAAAAAGGTGATATATGTTTGATATCATTAATAAAAATTGCAAGTTTTTCTCCTGGAGCAAATTACAAAAAAAAAGAAACGAAACGAATATTACAGGCTTAGTATGATGGTTAATACATAGTATGTCTCTCAGGTGATGCAATACAGTCCGTACAACACCTAGGCACATGCTGCGTATCAAATAAATGGAATATTAGGGAATCATTAAGCAATGCTTTTCGAAGTTTCGGTAGACATGTAGTTGACGGGCAGCAACTCATCGGCCAAGCATATCCCACACATGCTCTACTGGATTCAAGTCCAGTGAGAATGTTGGCCAGTCCATACAGGTGATATCCCCCAATTGAAGGCATTCGTTTATGATGTTTGCACGGAGAGGACGAGCATCATCCCTAAACACAAATTCTGCGCCCATGGCGCCCCGAGTGAGTGAATATTAACGTCGCACTGTTCAGTTACACGAGGGCTTTTGGCGACGGACCACGTAATTTTGAACCATGGTCAAGTGACGTGGACGACACCTGAGCTGGCACCCCCTCTCCTAACTACCACACCACACCAACGGGAGGACGTTTCAGTTCTCGACAGATTTAGCGTGCATCACTGACCTAAACGGCGGGTCTTTAGTGGTACTGAGCTCGAACTCGTGACAAAGCCAGCCACGATCCGATACCTATACCACTCGGCTACCGCGGCTACCATGGCACCCCGAAACAAACGCACATGTTGTTCCAGAATAACGTCCCAATAGATTTGCCTGTCATGAATCCAATTTGAATAGCCCCCCCCCCCCTAAACAAGCAATTCTGCACCACCAAAATGGTGCCGTTCAATGACGTTCTCTTGGTGGTAACGGATACCTGGCATTCTCCATATGAAAGTTCGGAACCAGACTGCAAACTAAGCCTCGACTCGTCGGAAAACATCACACAAGCCCAATGTTGCGGTGTCCTCTCTACTCCAGGCTAACCGCAGACGAAAGTAAGTTGCAGTAAGTGGAACACATCTGACAAGTGTACGAGCATATAGACCAATCTGCCCTAAATGTCTGTACACTGTCTGCCTTGAAACTGTCATACCAGTGGCTGAAAACAGCTGACGTAAGAAGTTTGATGCTATGCTCTGTCTGTTTCTTTTGGCATTAACTGCCAAATACCGGTCCTCATTCGGCGTTGTAACTCGGGGGTGACCTGTGCTGTAACGTCTACTCACATTACCATTATCTTGGAATAGTTGCCAAAGCCTGGATATGACAGTCTGGGGATTCCAAGTTCCTCGGATACTTCCAGCTGGGTACGCCCACATTCCAGACGGTTGATAATTCTACCACGTCCTTAATGTCATAACTATGCGGTTATCGCACTGAAACTGAAAGGCTTATAAAGCACTTGGGAACAATTTTAATTCTTTGCCTGTATTCCTTATATATCCAACTCTTACACTCTCTTTATTGTGACGTACTACCGGTGTCATCTGGTGGCTTCCTGCGATTTGCATATGATTCTTGAAGATGTGTGTAGTCATTCTACGGGTGGTATATTCATATTTTAGAGATCGATTTCTGCGTGACTCTCTTAAATTATCCTTAATTTATGGACATGAGTGTATATTTATATATCTTGTTCAAATTTTCAATCATTAATAAAATACTTTTTATCCATCCATTCAAGTTCAAATACATTTTTTATATTTGTAGTGTATGACACGGTGTCAATACAGTTTTTTCAAATATTAATTCATTAATTAAATTTAACTAATTAATTAGTTTAATCGATATATTTTAGTCAATATTATTTCTATAGAGGGCAGCACCATTGGATAAAGCAGCTTTTATTAAATTTGTCATGAAGATTTAACTTAACCTGAATAATCATATGCTAGTTAGACGTCAGCACATTCTTTTTATACTTGTTTTAAGTTAAATTATTACCTATTCTATTCAACTTCTATTAAAAATGTAATTACAAATTTAATATGGTTAAAAAGTTTTTAATGTTAATTTAAAAGGTGTTTTGACACTTAATATTGTGATTCTTCCATAAGTATAAAGTAAGTATTAAGTCTGCCATAAGTATTAAATGTAATTATTTAATAAAAAGTAAACTAAAATAAAAATTTTCTTTGTTGACCTAAGTAGCAACTGACATATATATTACTTGTTTTTAGAAATAAAACACATTTAGGAACCAAAATGACATTCAGTTATTTTTCCCTTTACAAATATTTTAAATTTGCATAAATAAATTTAATTTTGATTCAAATCAGGAAAAAACTGTATTGCTCTAAAGAATTCATTTACAATGCAGAAAAACAACTATAAATTAGAAAATATTTTTGCAACATTGAACATATTGAGCACATTATTGCTTTTCATTAATTGTGACTCCTTAGAAGTAACGAAATAGACAAATACACTAATAGGAAGCAATTAAAAGCAACTGCTTTAAGTACCTTAGTTAAATTTAGAAAATAGAGAGTTATATCTCCATATAAGAAAACCCTACTGCTTATTACTCTTACACATTTTTTATTTAGTATCTCCAATTTATTCCTCTAAAATATACATATTCATTAGTTTTTATGAGAAAAAAGTTGAGGACATTTTCAAAAATAAAAAGCACCTTTAAAATAAGTCAAGAACTTGCCCTGTGCTTGCAAAATAAATACTATCAAGTTTATTTATTGGCTGAGATTTTACATTTAATAACATTTAAATTAAAGAAATATGATTAAATCCTCAAATCCAAATCTTAGTCTATCTTTTGAAATTTAGTCGCACACCGATTTAACGAACTTCTATTTAACTAAATTACTTTTTGCAAAAAATGCAACACCATGAAGGAATCATCAGAATTAAATGAAATTTAATGCACAAACAACTTGTATTAGTAGAAATAAATGATGAAACTTTCAAAGCAAAAAAAAAACAATATTAAGTGTCCAAAATCAGTATTTGGTGTAGCCACCACGCGCAGCAATAAATGCTGCTATACGACATGGCATGGAGTCAAACAGATTTTGAATGTCTACTTGTGGAAGAGAGTTCCATATTGCTAGTACGCGCAGCAAAAGTTCGTCTTTTGAAGCTGCAGGAAGCGGATCACGAGCGAGACGTCGACCAACCAAAACCCATACGTGTTCAATAGGCGACATATCAGGCGAATAAGCAGGCCAAGAAAGAAGTTGTATGTGTTGGGCTGAACAGAAGTCTCGAACAGTCTTTGCGAAAGATAGTCCCGTTGAAAGATAGCTCCAGGGATGCCTTGAAGGAAGGGAACGACTTCGGGCTGTAGCACTTCACGAACGTACCTGTTGCTATTGAGATTACCCTCAATTTGTAGCAAAATGGATCCTCCATGATACGAAATCGGACCCCAAATCAAAACGCCAGGTGTTAGGCCACTATGTCGTTCCATAATGCACTCTGGAAGGCAGCGTTCACCAGTACAGCGTCTAACACGCGAATGCGGCCATCATGATCCCAATCAGCTTGCCAGGCTCTGTGCTCATGAGCCTATTGCAGACGCAGCCATCGATGGTTTGCCATGAGGGGGATCCTATATAAAAGCACCCTTGCACGTAATCCACAGTGCAGCAGACGTCGACGAATTGACGAAGCCGACATTAAAACACCTGTAGCAGTAAACCAATGAGCTGCCAACTGCCTGGAGGAAGCTGTATGGTCATTCACCGCCATGCGGAGCAGGTATCGATCGTCACGCGCTGACGTCGCCTTCCGTCGTCTACTGCCAGTTTTTCGAGTTGTTCGGTGCTCGTCAGTCCACTGCTTCGAAAGTCGCATCACCGTGGAACTGCTCCGCTGCACACGAGATCCTATTGCATGACAGGAAAATCCTCCTTTTCGAAGGCCGATAATCCTTTCCCGTTCAAACTCGGGAAGTTGTTGGAATTTCTCCTTATTTCGTCATGGAGGTATACTTAGGTCTCACTAAACGTTCGCCACTAACAAATAATCATTAACTATTTTTAACCGGGGGGTAACGGTACAACACTCTACTTATACGTTTTCAGCATCAGTTCAGAGAGCGATGGCTCTGAAATTTTACTATTTTACGCAACATCCTATAATTGATATATTTGCAGCAAAATTCATTTAATTCTAATGATTCCTTCATGGTGTTGTGTTTTTTACAAACAGCAGTGTAACTTCGCAATTGAACGAATTTTTCTCTTTCCCCGATTAAAATAAATTCAAAAACCCCTATTTAACGAATAATAAACCCCGATTTAACGAATTATCACAACAGTTGAAAAAAAATTTGTATTTGCTTGTATTAGAAGAAAAACTGGGTTTTTTTTTCAAATGATATTCTTTTTGTCCGTAACAGAAAAAGAATTTTTCTTGTAAGTAGCAAATTTTGAAAGGAAGGAGAGCAGACCATTATTAGACTTTACAGGTGCAGAAGAGTCTTGGGTGCAACCTATTGAGTGAATTTTGAAAAGGACAGGAAACTCTTTTCTTATCTCATCCCACTCTACAACGCAAGGTATGTTTTCAGTTTTTAACGATTCTTTTACATTTGATGATGGACTGCCTATATAGGGCCAGGGCCGATCCTAGCAGGTGTGCAGCGCGTGAACCGCCTATAATTCTTTCGAGCAAGCAAAATTTTTTGTGAATTTCTCAAAATAAAATTTATAAGTTGAATAAATCTGCTGAATTTTAAATAGTTATTGAAAAATCAAAATAAGTCTCGATTTCCCAATAGCATAACATAGTTCGAGAAAAATAAGAATGGATTTCAAATTCTGAGGAACATTCTTTCTCATCAGGGGTGTAGCCTGCCTTATCAGGAGGCCAGTATCAATGTTACAGCCCCCCCTCCCCTAGCTACAGGGGATCAGAGGTGTGTAAGCAAAAAGTCGTAAAAGGTTATTAATGGTCATATTAAGAGTTCCTTTCTACGTTTATAAAATAGTATGTCACTGGATTCAAACGAAATAAATTTTCCGTGTGAATTGTGAATCTCGGGACCCACTATTAAAAAGTTTAAAAGCTGGTAAAGTAACTCAAAATAATGAGAAAACAAGGAGCGGTATGTGGTCAGAAAACAGGAAAAACTTCTCATTCGAAGCGGTTCGACAAAAAGATCGTTTGAAGTGAAATACAGATAACACTTGGGATGGGTAAAATCCATTCAGAATGTTATTTGCTTGTAAATGAAAATACCCCCTTCGTCGGTTGATTGATTGACTGTAATAAACGTCGCACTAAGAAGCTACACGAAGGCTTGGCAGTTGGAATTTTTCACAGAAGTGGTCCAGTGAAGGAGAATATTAGATTTTATTTATCCCGGTTCTCTTTTATTTCTGTAACAACCAAAAGACAGAATGTGCAATCAGTCAGCAAGGGATCTGCTTTCCGTTCCGAGAAAGTTCTGGCCCATAAGCGCCAGAAGTCTTCTGTCACCCTCCAAGTCTATAGTTAATTATTTTTTAACGAGTATTCATGAGTTCTCAACGCTGGTCCCATAGGGTAAGGGGGAGTTAAGGAAGAATTTCGAAACATCGGACAAAAGGGATGAAAAGCACGATCAAGATTTATGACATGCTTAAGGACGAATGAAAAGAATAGGGCAGAATGACCCTCAGAAAAAAAGACCCCTTTTTTGAAGAAAACTGAGGAAATTTTGCATCAATTTGACTTAAGAACTAATTGCTTTTAGACAAGACAAAAATCGGAACAAAAACGGTTAAACAACAAAAAAGGTAACTATATTTTCACTTTCAAAATTCTCTTTTCGATTTTTAAGATTTAATGCCCAGGTATTTTAATCATTGCGTAAGATAAAGTGAAAAAAAATATTTTGTTGCATTTGTGTGCTATAACTATTTTATATTTATTTATTTATATAAATAAATGTCATCAGTTTCTTAGAATACTTTCATGTTGATTAACATATTTAGGTGTATGTTTTCGTAGCTTGAATGTACCGTAATCTTCTTAAAACATTTTCAATTGGCATTGTTATTCAAATGAAAGAATATTATTTGCCTCTCGTATAAAAATAATTCCTTTAGTCACTTATGAAAAAAGGGTAGAAGTTCATTTAAAATACAAAATACTAATGAGCCTTTGAGTACATTCATTAATTATTTACCATACTTAAAAGGATCCTAATAATAGCGCGAAATTGAAATAAAACATAGTTGTATTTATTTTAATGATTTTGTTTGTAATCATAACGTATTACGATAATTTTGTTTAGTAATAAATGAAATAATCTATAATTTCTAAATATTTAATTTAAATTGCTTCAAACTGTGAAAAGAATTTTGAAAGAAATAAAGTATGTTAAGTTTACTTAAAGATACACACACATTTTTTGTTCTTTTTATAGAGGAAACATTTGAAACAAACACATATATATAATTTTTCTAATATACTCTAAGACTGCTAAGAGAACCATTTTTTTGTAAGATTGAATTTGAAAAGCACAAATTCTTTTTTCTTTTTGTATTTATTGCTATTTTAAGAGTGATTTGCACGATACCTTCTTGATTAAGATCTTTGCCCAGAGAATTTGAAAGAATATTTAATGCAAACTAATAATTAATTATGTGTATAATTAATTATAAAAATACATGAAAATTGTATAATTTCTTTAAGACATTGTATAACATTCTGTATGCTTCTAATAAAGTTAATCAAAATTCATCTATAACAATCTATAGCAATATTTAAACTCTTTAAAAAAGGCAACAATAAGAATGTCAGAACTATGGCAGAAATTTCTTATAAAAAGCATTTAATGAAAGGTTTATTTTTACAGAACAATAAATGTTGAAAAATATAGGTAATATTTTTTTAGTTGCTCCTAACACTATTTAATTAAAGTGATAGCAAAATGCATTACAGAAATAAAAATATGATAAACACAATTTATAAAGTAGATAAGAGTGATTTCTCTCTCTCTCAAACAAAACAAAAATGTGAAAAGTTATTAGTAAGTAGTAAGGTTGTATAATATTGAATATATTTTTAATGTAAATAATACAAATTTATTTAAACATTTTTTAATTTCTTTTGTGATATTGTGGCCTTTGTCAAAAAGTTTTGAGTTACCTTAGAAATTTCAAATTATTCTAGAAATGTTTTATTGTTCTGTTTAGTCTCAAAGTATTAAGATATTTGAAAAAACAAACAAGTATAATAATATTAATGTTTTATTTACTTATATTTAGAAACTTTAAAGGGAAACTACAAATTCAGAGTATTGTGATTGTGTTCCTAGATTGTTTTTTTTAAAAAAAAACCTTAGAATTTTTGAAAGCTTACTTTTGGTGGAGATATTGTAATAATTTTGAATAAGTAATCTGGAAGCCAAGCTATGTTTTGTTCTAGAAATGAAACTAATATATGTTTAAGCAAACAATTAATTAAACAAAATATGTTTGTATTAAATCAGAAATTTCATAATTCATTCAGGAAATTTGAAAAAAAGATGAAATGTAATTTTTTTGAGAGTTTGGAAAAAAAATTAAAAAGCTTAAGACTCTATTATTTTAATTTTCTAAATATTTCATGGAAAAAATTTACATTTTGCAATAATAAATAGAAAACTTTAAAAAGTTTCAAAATTTAGATTTGATTAAAAAAGAATTAAGTTATTTTTTAATCCAAAATTTATAACTTTATTTTCAAGCATTCACAGAAATTCATTCCACACTGCTACAGAGAAATAAATTATATGACTCGGAATCGGAAATCGTCCCTTGGGAAGACCTAAGGCTTTGTGCAAGCATCGAAGTTGCAAAAGAAATAGTCTCGACTTTCCCTAATGTAGAGGTACTTTTAAAAATATTTTTAACTATACCGATATAGAATGCATCAGGTCATAGATCTTTCTCAGTTTTAACCCGGCACTTCCCGCGCAGGGTATGTCATACCCACTGTCTACCTTTTTAAACGCTCCTTCTAAACCTTTTTTGGAAAGTTGATAGTTTCTCGTGTAGCTGACTTTAAGGTCATATTCTTTGAGGGGCCTTAGCTTGTAGGCGAATTCTAAATATATATTTTTGGATACCGCCTCTTCGGGTATGTCATATCTTGTGCATGAATCGCCGTTACAGTTCTGAATGCATGAGCACGTTTTAAATCCTCCTTATACTATGGCGTATTATTGTAGTTATGATGAAGAAATGTGATATTTAAGTAATTTAATAGATACAGTATTTAACAGATATAGTACAACAGTATTTTCGGATAAAGAAATTCTGTTCGTGATTACGATGAGGAAGAATCAAATGATGAAGAGTATAACAGCAAGTATGATTCATCCACTGAAATCGATCCAGATTTAGAAGAGGGAAACACAGTTAGAAATAAATGTTTTATATGTATAGACACATAAACATTTGGGAAGAACATGACTTTAAAGGAGACAACTGGTGCACATCCACTTTCAGATGAATTTTTGAAAAGAAAAAAAAAACCTATTGCTGGAACAATAAGAGAAAATAAAAAAGAAATTCCAAAATAAGATATATATTCAATCAATCAATCAAACCAAAATAAGATATAGACGGTATACAGTTCTTCAATGAAATAACTTCATTCAAATATATTTTTCTTGGAAAAAACAGCCAAGTGAGATATTGGAAATTATAATGAAAAATGATCTTATTTCCTGTTTCCCAATTTCGCTCTAGCATTAAGAATTTTTTTAACCTAACCTATTTCTGTAGCTTCCGATGAAAATTAAAAATCATTAAAAATTACTTCAGAAATAATATCACACAAGAAAGGCTTTCAGATTTGGCCATAGTCTCAATTGAATCCGAAATCTCAGAAAAAACTTATTTAACCGAAATGATTAACAAATTTGCTTCTCAAAAAACCGGAAAAGTTATTTTATAGTTACAGTTAAATCTGGCGTATAACGTGTCCCTACACATATTCGCCGTATAACACGCATACCCTTTTTTACGAAGAAACCTGAAATGCATATGTGCGCAATGATCTTGTGCTTTGAAGTCCTTTATTCGAATATTATTCCAAGCTTTAGTAAAAAATAGTGTACTTTCAGAATTACAATCTTTTGAGTTCATAAGGAATGTTATTTCTTTCACAGGAACAGTATTTTGATATATGTAAAAGTCTGATCTTTTTCTATACTCATCTTTTTGTATTTTTAAAGTTCTTATTTTTATACCCAGCGTATAACGCGCAACCGTAAATTTCGATCTTATTTTTTGAGTTAAAAGTGCACGTTATTACGGTTTAGTTTATTACTTAGTCTTAGTAGAAGGTTTGATTTACATACTTTTCGTTTCACGAGATTTGCGCCATACAGTATTTATTTTTATTAGATTGTATTTTTAGAGTAAATTCCGTTGTTTTGCATTTATAATTATAAAATGTTTATTTTTATTTTAAAGGTTATATTTTTATTATTTTATTATTTTGTTAAAGCATTTTGTTGCTATTAATGGTCATTCAAAAAATGAAGGTCAAAAAATGAAGTTCTGCCCTTAAAATTTTATTTGAGTTATATTAAAGTGTTTTTTACTTTTTTATTCTTATATAAGTAGATGATTTTTTAACGTCAACATCAAGTATTAGTCAAAATATGAAAAGTTCTCTAGGAGGGCAGTACATTAGGTGTTTGCACAAGGGCGGCCGATACCCTATGATTGGCCCTGTATAGGGCAACTGAAGTTCAGGAAATTGTTGATTTGTCAGAGCGATTGAAAATAGCAATTTTGATGCAGAAATTGATAATGAAACTCATATCATAACTGTTACATTTTCTAATACTTTACATTGTTTGGAAACTGTGAAAAAATATCTCATGTAGCAGGATGAAAATGACGCAGTATTTTCTTCTCTGCATAAAGTTGAAAAAGAATTCTTTCAAGTCAGGAATCAAACAGATGGTAGAACATCTATTCGTCACTATTTTAAAATTTCCAATTAAATGGTCATAATAATAAGTCACAAAAAGTATTTTTAGACATTGAATAAAAAGCATGTAATGTCTAAATATGAATATTTTTGTGCTGTTGCTTATTGTAGAATATCCAAAAGGTAAGTGCAAAAAATTTGTATTTTGTCTGGATCTCGATATAACGAACAAAATGTTCAGTCCCAATGAATTTGTTAAATCGGGGTAAAACTGTATCTTCAAACTATGAAATATGCATGAGCGAAGCAATAAAAATACACTGAAAAATATTGATGCATGCAAGGATGACGTAGATCCCAGTTAAGATGGATTGGCTGTGTCAAAAAAGGCCTGAATATTTTAAAGGTCAAAAACTGGAAAGCAGTTGCCAAAAATAGAGATGTCTGGAGAAGGCCAGGGCCCCCCCAGGGCTATTGAGCCAATGAAGAGGAAGAAGGATGACTTATGAGATTTGAGGCCCCATTACAATGCAGAAAGTAGCTTTGGCGATGCTCTGCCACAATAATCCCAAATAATTCAATCAAATAATCATTTCTGTGATAGCAGAGCTAATTTAACATTTGCAAGCAGGCATGGAGAATATTACAAAAATGACAAAATCTTAATAAAAGATAGTAAAGGGCAATCATATGGTTTCAATAAATATTGCCCTAGAATTCCAAAAGAGTTTTATACAACAGACTTTGTAGTTTTGAATAATCAAGCACTCGCATTAAAAGTAAGATTAACACTTGAGAAGATACCTAATTATCTCAATATTTACACAATGTTATATGATATAAAAATCTAATTTTAATAGACATGAAATAGCCTTTACCAGTTCACCATTCAGGACTTCAAAATGGTGATATAATACATCATTAATTAAATTTCATTTAAAAAACTTATTAATAAAATTAACAGAATTCGAAATTATAATGTAAATTTGACTTGAAATATATACTTGAAATTATACAAATATTTTAAGAAAAACAAAGAAAATTTCACAATAAAAATATTTTGATGAGAAAAGTACAAATAGAAAACTCTTCTTTTGCATCAATTTGATTTATAGAAACTCATACACACTAAAGTAAATTTAAAAGCATATATATATTGTAACATACAAGTAATGATTTAACAGTAAAGATGCTCTTATTAACCCTTTCGCAATGGGTGTGTCATATACACACCAGACTCAAATCCCCTTATCAGGCAGTGGGCCATTCAATGCACTTTTCCATGGGGATGGTCAATCCTGTAGAACAAGTAGGAGACGCGATTCACCAGTGCATCCCCAGTGGATGCACATGTGACACAACCATCCCTAAAATATATTTTCTGTCAATCAGTACATCATTACAAAAATGTTAAAAGAATACAGAGAAACAGCAACTGTTAAATTATATTTACAAGAAAATTTATTACACACACAGAAGTTAGTGACTAAGCTAGAAGTTGTCATCAAGACTACATGACTAACTGATAACCATCAAGAACATGAATGCTGTAAAATTTTTTAGGCTTCAATATGCAAATTTTGAAAGCTTTATAAATAATAAAATGTATCTATGAACATCTCATCAGCTTTTAAAGATAAAGAAGCAGCCATCTTTTTCTGATGCCACATTTATTAAATAACATGAGCAAACCATAGTTAAGTTCTTATTTTTTCTTCATTAAATAGGTAACATTTTCATTTTTTCCCTTGAATTACAGCAGATTTATCCATCATAAATGAAACTAAATGCTCAAGATGTACCACATATTTTTGAGGCCAGCCAGTCATCAAGCCAAGATTTTACGTTTTGATAAGAAGTGAAGCGCTGGTTAGCCAATGCGTGTCCCAATGATACAAATAGGTGGTAATCGGAAGGAGCCAAGTCTGGCGAATAAGCCGCATGCGCTAAGGGCTTCCAGCCGAGTGCCTGAACGATGTCCTTGGTCGGTTTAGCACGGTGGCTAGGTGCGTTGTCATCACAATCGCGTTTTTTGAGTATAGCATCATTCAAATTAAGTAATTGTTGCTTATAGTTTTCAGGTTAATGGTTTCAAAGGGTTTGAGAAGCTCATAATAGATTGGTCCCTCCTGATCCCAGAAAATACACAGCATTGTCTTACGGCCGAAGCGATTCGGCCTTGCGATCGATTTGGACGGCTGTCCAGGGTCAACATATGATCGATTACTCTTCGGATTCTCAAAATAAATCTATTTTTCATTGCCAGTCACAATATGATGGAGATATGACTTGTGATTGTAGCGGGCAAGCAACATTTCGCACACGATTTTACGGTTTTCCTGTTGACGGTCCGTTAGCTCATGTGGTACCCAACTACCAACCTTTATTATCTTGCCCATTGATTTGAGATGACAGGAAACAGTTCTCTGGCCAACATTCAATTGTTCTGCAAGATGTTCTTGCGCGTTTGACCATCATCTTAATTGAGTAATGCTTGCAATTCAGCATCTTCAAATTTTTTTGCTGGTCTGCCACGCTCCTCGTTTCTCACATCGAAATCACCATTTTGAAACTTTTCAAACCACCTGTAGCACTGCTTACGGTTCAGAGCATTGCCACCGTATGCCTTTACAAGCATTTGATGCGATTCGGCAGCATTTTTCTTCAGATGGTAACAAAAAATTAATGCTGTCCGCAAATCATGGTCGGAAGGCATAAAATTCAACATTTTCAACACAGTAAAAAATACAATGCACGCTGAAACTCGTCCAAATGTAAACTAAACATGAGTATCAAAGGTCAAACTATAAAAAAAATCACGTGTCACGGTTTCGTACTGTTTGCATATATGCGTGGCGCATTAGCGCACAGAAATTTATCAGGGGGGGGGTCCGGGGTCGAAAGTTCACTATTCTTTGTGTAATACTATTCTAAAGTATACTATTCTTTCCATCATGCTCCTTTGGATTTTGTCGATTTTTGGGATCAAAACACAGTAAAAAACTAATTATTGAATAAAAAATTAGCATTAATTAATAAAATTAACCATTAATAACAAATTCTTAATTAATTTTTATGTACTATAAACTTAGAATTATAATCAATCGAAAAAAAATCAAGGGCTTTTGGGGGTCTGGATCCCCCTCTTGTGTGCGCCACTGGCGTGGCGACATCTGTTAGAAATCGTCTCATTTGATATGCTTACACCTGGTAAATCCAGAAAAGCTTTATAGTTAACAATCAATAATTAGTATTCAATTCAGCAAGCACTGGAGCTAAAGGTTTGGTTTCTTAGGTCAAGTAACATACAGCTGCATCTATGAAAATCCTAACCATTTAAAGCTGATTGTCCTTCCCAATTTTTTACCTCTGTATGTGTACTCATAATATATGTGCCTCAAACTATAAGGTATAAAATCACAATTTTAAAACTATTTTTGAAATTGATTGACCTATGTTTCAAGCACTCATAATCTATTGTAAGTCATAGGTGTTGAAAAATTACAAGTTTTACCCCATTACATTTTTTCACAAATTGCTCAAACAGAATCATTCCAGGTAACAATATGTACAGCAATGCTTACATGTGCTTAGAAATGAAGTGGCCACAACATAATATTCCAATAATGCCTTTAACCACTAATTAAACAACACTTTTCAGTAAAAATAAATAGTTTTTATTACATGAATTTAAAAAAGAGAAGAGAGAAAAAAAAAAGTTTGGAAATACTTCATACATAGCCTCAGTAGGAAGTATGTGCAACTTTTTCTAATAAAATATCATTGTAGATAGGACAGTTTGACATGCCGCAAAAATGTGGTTTCACAAAAAGCTAAAATTATATTAAATCAGAATTATATCAAAAATATATTTAATTTCAGTTATAAACTTAACTCAGTGGTGCGAAAGCTCATGATGGCCAAGGCCTACTGTGCCTAACTCAGTATTAACGAACATGGGCCCAGAGATGCATGAGCAGATATTCCGGTCAGATGGTCAGTCTGATGCGAAAAGCCCCAGTATTAAGTTCCCAAGCAAGCTTGGTACTCATTTTATCAACCCATTGAAGGGACGAAAGGTTGAGTCAACCTTGACCAGCCCGGGGTTTGAACCTTGGACCTGTGGTATGGAAGCATGATGCACTAACCACACAGCCACTGGGCTTCGAATTTCAGTTATAAAAGACCACATTTTCAACTATTGTATTTACTCAAATCTAAGCCACACCCCAAATTCTCAACGAAAGTGGCCAGAATGGACAAAAGGCTTCCTTTTTTTCCTTTTGAAAGAGATGGAAACTTAATTTCCCCCATTCAACAAATGTTTTGCCTTTGATTCTAAGCTGTACCCGATTTTCAGTAGCATTAACACAGGAAAAATGGTGTGGCTTATATTTGAGTAAATACAGTAATACCTAATATTATGTTTATAACGATATGAATAAATTGCTCAAAAATTAAAACATTATGTACAAAACAATAGTTCCTTGAGCAGAATACTTATACATTTTACAAAAAGTAGGTGTGCTATCACTTTTTTTAAGCATGTTTTTCAATAATACAAAGGTTATCAACATTTAAATAAGTCAAATCATTAATGAGAGAGATGATGGAAATTTTACAAGATGGCTTAGAGAACTAAAACCAATCACAGTATTTATACTACCAAATAAAACTAATATTTAGATTAAGCAGATAAAATAATTCATTACTTAACCTTGTGATAAAAGCGAGGAATCGAAGTCGAAGAGTTGTCAATTTTTTTCCAACTTTTGTAAAGTTCCCAAGCTTCTGGTTCGTTTGCCATAATGTTCTACAACTATTATTCTTGCACTAATTTAAAAGTTTTGACACACAGTAGCATCATGTGATTATTGTCCACAAATATTTGCAACATGCAACCATTGACATAAATAGGCTACTTGTATCACACTACAAAACAAAACACAGAAATCATCTAAATTTTAAATCTCACAATACAATATATTTCCTTAAATACATTAAAATATTTTAGTTTAAATAAAACGTTCTATTTTTCGAATATAAAGCTATCCACTACATTAAAATAAATGTTTTCTTTGGCCAATTTTTGAGGTTTTTCGTGACGATATTCGACAACATATCCCTACCAACTTTTAAATTTGGCATGTTTTGTCTGTTATTATCATGACAGCTATTTATGACTCGCTTAAACGAGAGTGGAACGAATCATTATAATGCGTAGTTATGCCGCTTCAATAAGTATATAAATAGGTGTGTGACTATAAAAATGTCTTTAATAATTTTATATGATTGTCTAAGTGAATGAATCCTAAAATATGAAGAAGAAATGGGCTTTACCAAAAGTATTTCTATTAAAAAATAATCTTGATGTGATATAACTTTTTCTTAAATCAGAAAGGTTAAATAACAGGTTATTCAATAATAAAAAAAAGGTAAAGTAATTCTGTAAAAACAGGAGCTACATAATCATGAATGACTTCTTTTGGTTAATTAAAAAAGCATCTAGCCCCTTTCATTACCGAATCAATTCCCAACGAATCCTGATTTACCAGTCCTTTTGATTGGCTCTCCAGAGCTCTCCGTCTTCTTTTCATTCAATACTTTTTACTCGTAACCATGACGTTTCAAGAATGCATTGCGTAATTTTTAATCAATCGGAAAATCGTGCCGTGCTGGGTACTTTTACCTCCTCTTTGAAAAGTATGCCTGTTCGTGCGTACTTCAAGTTTTCTCGTGCTCTCGATTCATTTGATTGAATTCAGACATGATTTATATCAATATATTTCATATTCTATTATATTTTTAAAGAAAACTTTATAAAATAAAAAGTTAATCATGGACTTCGATGATTATGAAACGTTGCCGACTAGTTCCACTGCTACTCACATGGTAGCTGGCTCGTTTGCTGGAATAATGGAACATTGCATTATGTATCCCGTAGATTCCGTAAAAGTGAGTAAAACCTAGTTTTGAATTCATTTAAAAAAAAAATATTTTTTTTTTATTGAAAGGTTATGGCAATGTGACATTAATGTCATTCATATAGTTCGATATGATTACTCTGATCAAATGTATGTTATTAAAATAATGTATTTGATGTGCAGTAAATACTAAAATTTTATGTTGTATACTATTTTTTACAACAAGGTTAAAATATATCACTAGTGATATATAACAGTACGAGTAAAAATAAAAATTTATCTGCGACCTCTATTAAATAGTTGCACGTGTTTTTAAAGCAAATCAAATACTGGGACTGACATTTAATGATATGTTAGAAAATGAGTGTTATAACTTAAAATTTCAATTTTACTGTCAAATATTTGGAACTCGCTGATTGTAAAAACGGTATTCAGCCTTTCAGCAAATGATATAGGTATTTTTCTCCCACATGTAATAACGACGTAAATTTTGTAGTTCATCATTCATTTATTTCTTTAATTGTGTTGAAATTATCTTAATGTATTGGTATATTAACACAACAAAAAGCGGTTTATACTTTGGAAATTTACTTGTTTTCTTTACTACTATTACCTGTCACTTTCAAGTGTAGCACATCTTCTGTTCTGCAAGCAATTGGATGTACCTGCTAAGATATTTTTAAATGTTGTTAAAATTTATGTTTTGACTTATTAGTTTTTCATTTATTTTTGTACTAAAGAAAATTTCATGTAAAATCTTCAGAATTTAAAGTGTATAGAATCATTTTTACTTTATTTTTGTTTTTAAGAAAATTAAGTCAAAATACAAAAACCATAGATGTTAGAATAAGTAGAATAAATCAAATTGCTGCACAATTATAGTTGTATATTTTGTGAAATGAAAATAAAGGGAATTATTTATAAAACATTCGTATATTTTGTATTCTGAAGAAAAAAAAAGTACTACATACGAATCAAGTTTTTTTTAACATTTATGAGCTTTTATTTCATAGAGTAACTTAAGATTAAATTAACTTTCATCTTAAATATAGTTATTATTTTTAATACTCCCAATGTCTGCACAGAAATAGTTTGTTTTTTGTGCCTTGGAATGATTGCAATTTTTGTGTCTCATCTTATCAGTCTGTATCATCTTGTATTTTGCAATATTTACATATTACCGCAACAATTGCCAACATTCAAAATAACGCGCTAAGGTGGCAACCCCAATCACGTACGTTTTGTATACGCTTAATTGGCAATCATGAGCTTAGTTTCATATAATTGCGCCAATAGGTTGCGATAATACACATTTACCCATTTTTCTTAAATTTTGTTTATATGATTGAAATATTTTCATTTCATCATATTTCAAAAGTTCATTTTTTTTTTTTTTGCTGAAGAATTTTGTATTTTTTAAGATTTATTATTTGTATTTTTTGTCTTGTTTTCTTGTATTAATCTTGAAAATTGGCTTTTAATTTTCTACAAATATGCATGCCCATTGTATGTTAACAAAGTTACAATTAGTAAAGAAGAATGTATTTGGAGGCTGTAAAATAGATTTAAAAGCCTATCATAAGGAAATGTAAGGAATCACCAAAAAAATACCTTAAAGACCAGCATATAACACTTTTAACACAAAAAAATAAGATCGAAATTTATGGGTGAGCGTTATACACTGGGTATAAAAATGATAGCTACATAAAAAAAAAGATGTGCTTAAAAAAAATACTTAAGACTTCTACAAAGATTGGAATACCGTTTAAAATAAATGTTATACCTTATGAACTGGAGGGTTGTTTTTTTAGAAATATACTATTTAAAAATCCTTGGATAATACCTCAAATGGCTTAAAACATAATAGCATTGCCAGCCTACATTGCAGATTTCTTTGTGAAAAATGGAGTGCATGTTATACAGCAAATATACCTTAAAATTAAAAAATACAGCTTGAAAGTATAGGTGTACGTTATACACCTCTGTATGTTACATGCTGGATTTTACAGTACCTTCAACATTGTAACAAATGGAATATTTCTAGATTGTGAACAAAGTGTTATTTATTTCTGTTAAATTATATATAAAATATACTGAACATACTAAATAATATATGGATTTAATTTATATATGCAGTCGAACTTTTATATTGCGAATTTTTCTATATAGTGAACTTTTTACCCGAACCAAGAGCATTTGAAGATTTTCTTTGTAAAATAACCTTCCCAATAACAAAATGCATTTTCTTTAAAATAAACTTTTCTCTTGCGATTCAATTTTTTTTTCCCCCTGTGTTTAAAATATTTCTGGGCATTTCAAGTTATTCTCTCATTTAACACTTTTTATGGTGGTTCATAAATCTTGAACTGGTTTTATTAAGTGCCTAACTTACCGCAAAAGCAATAGAATTCTGGACGTTTGATCCAAAAAGTGTAGCCTTGAACCTCCATTGTCCAGTTCAGTGGTAACATCTTCAATATCCCCTTTCACCATCATGGAGGTGTCTCATGTCCTTTAACTAATCTCAGTTTATTTGTAGTGTTGATCAGCTGTACTGGCAATTTCTTTTCTATTTGCTCGAAAATGTTGAAACTTAAGTGCTTGAGCATAAAGAAAAAATTTAGTTCTTCAGGAAGTGGATAAAGGGGCATCAAAAAACTTTCCTTTCAGTTTTTTTTTTTTTTTTTGATAGGTAAGATATATAAAATAAATATACATTAATTTACAAAAATGTGTGAATAATTTTTTTAATATGTATAGTGTTTATGAATTTAATATATATTTTTATGTGGTTTCTAAAGAAAATTGCAAGATGAACCTCTGTTTAGCGAACTTTTTTCGGGATTTAGCGACTTCATTATGTACAGGTCTGACTATACATATTTTACTGTACTTGTTTCTTTTCTTTTTCTTCAGTTCTGTGTTAAAGCATGCTTTTATCACTTTCTTTCAGTTAAAGTGCAGATTTAAAGCCCCTTGATAAAAAGTACACAATTCTTTTCATGGGTGCTTTAATATTAGTTGCCATATTATCACAGAAAGCAAAATAGAAAATTCTTAACAAAGTATTAGTGGTGTAAAGTAAAAACCATAACGTTTATAAAAGAGAATTATTGAAATTCCGTAAATTAAATATTTTAACATTAAGAATGAAATTATTTTTAAAAAAAATACATTTTACTTTCTGTTTGACTCTTAATTCTTGTGAAGACAAATAAATCTTTTTAAAATCATCGAAAAAGATGCAATACCACTAATTAAATTGTTGTTTTTGAGCATCCTTCCATATGAAATTGGAAATTTAGAATAAAATCGAATCTCAATTGAAGCGATTGAGTTTAGCTGCACTTGGAGGAACTTACACTCCAAGACAGTTATCTTTAAAAAATGAAATCACACGATTAGATTTCGAATCCATGTAATCATTCTCATTAAAATTTGGATCATATTTAATTTTCTTTCGCATAAATCTCCTGATATGCTTAATTATTCCTCTCCTGCAATATTTTCAAATAAAATCGTCATTTTCTTCTGAATCAGATGTTTGTCGTTTTCCCAAACTGAACATTCAATAATTATTAAAATCTTTTCTCTAGCAGTGCATCATTGTTTTGCAAGAATTTTTTCCTTGTGCTCCAAAAATCATTTTATTTGAAGAATGTAAATTATTTCGGTTATAACGTTCAGGAAAAATAACTGACAAGGGAAAGGCACGACTAAGGAAATTCATTTCGGGTCGAGACTTAGTGTAATAGTAGTACTCCTTTTGGGTGTTCAACCCTCAATGTGTAATTCTGCCGAATGGTCAGTCAATTTGGAGAAAGTAGCCTTTGAAATTCACACTTAGCTTTTATACAATTAAGTTTTAATTTCCTGCAACAAGTCCGTAGCCTGGTTGGTAGATCGTCTGCTTACTATGCCCGAGGTTAGGGTTCGATTCACGCAATAAACTTTTTTTTCAATTCATTTAATTATTTTTTTAAATAAATTTATTTATATATATATATATAAATATGAAAGGTTTATTAAATATTAAATGAGATATTTTAGGTAATTATTTTGTATTTTATAAAGTAAAAAAAATTAAATAAATTTATTGTTTAAATTATTTATTATTAAAGTTATTTAATATTATTATATATATATAAAAATATTTAAAATAATTGTTAATTAAAATTTATTATTAATTTATTACAATTATTTAAATAAATTTAGTAAAATTAAATTTTTTTAAAAGGGCTTATTAAATATTTTATATTATATATAATTTATTCATAGTATATTGTATTGCACATGATAAAACTATTTGTAACTAATTTTTGTGTAAAATATCATTTAATATTTATTACATATTTTATTATAAATATTATTTATTAATATAAAATTATATTTATAAAATTTAATATAAATATTTAAAAAATTAATTAAGTGAATTGAAAAAAAGTTTATCGCTTGAATCAAACCCTAACCTCATGCATAGTAAGCAGACGATCTACCAACTAGGCTATGGACTCATTGGAGGAAATTAAAACTTAATTGTATAAGAGCCAAGCATGAATTTCGAAGGCTATTTTCTCTGAATTGACTGGCCATTCAAGGGAATTACATTGAGGGTTGTAAGGTAAGTGAGAAAGTTTTGTCTATAAATAATATTTTGTCTATAAGTTTTTATCTATAAATTTTCAAGGGAATAATTGTATTGTGTTGAACACTTTTGAAAGAAGTTTGTCATCTTTCACTATGCAATTTATCAAGAGGTTATTTAATAATGTTCAAATTAATAGGTGTTCTTAATTTACATTAGTTAAGTGTTTTAAAAGGCTTACTGACTATGGTATATTTTAGTGACAGTGATCTATTTTAATTTGTTTTACATATATATATTTTTAAAAAAGGCTACTTTAACATGTATAAATTATGTTTTTAATATAAAAAATATGGAAATAAAAAAACATGTGTGGCATTCATTTCACTTTAGACACGCATGCAGAGCCTTAAACCCCATCCAAAAGCAAAATATCGTAATATTCCAGAAGCATTTTCAAAGATGATTCGAAATGAAGGTGTTCTTCGTCCAGTTCGAGGAATACCAGCTGTAATGTTAGCTGCAGGTCCAGCTCATGCTTTACATTTTTCATGTTATGAAAAATTCAAGCGTATTCTTAGTGGAAATGAAACCGGTATTGGTAATCCATTGGCTCAAGGCAAGTGTTTTTTGTGATATTTTTATATGAATACTGAGTATTTGATATTTCAGAATGTGTTGTAATAAAATTCTTTTTTCAGAACTCATTATTTTGTGTAGTCCCCCTTCCTTTACTTTTACATAGTTTTATACTTTTTTATGAAGTCGGTTTTTTACAGCTTTCAAAGCTTGTCTTGTTATTAATCAAGTAAATTTTACCAACTTCCTTATTGGTATGAAAAACTAGATATTCAATGTGTTTGTATTACAGAGAATGAAATTTGAATAAGTAAAGGTTCACTTGTATATAATTTGATCATTTGCTGTTTTAAATAATTTACAATAGGTAGATGAGAAATATTACTTTCCGACTCTTAGGTGGGATATCCAACTAAGTATGTAAATTAAATCTTATTTTTTTATTGAAGTTATTTTCTGTAATGTAATGATTGATAAGTCATTTGAAATCAGTACATATTAATTTTGATGTGCATGACTACAACAGTGAAATAATTTTTTATACAGTGAAAAGTTATTCACATAATTAACTGATAACTTTCTTAGTAAATTTCCTTTAGACTTGATTTTTTTTGTACTAATATTGATTTTAAATTGCTTTATGCGATATTTAATGCTATATTTTTAATTTTAACATCTAGTTTTGGTTTAAATTGCATAATTTACGTTTTGTTCACTTAAAGAAAATTCATACAACTGTAACATAAATTACAATCTAATAAAATTTAAGAATGTAAATGTTAAATATTTAGTTTTTTCAGTAATTTGAATACTTTATTATATGTTAAGAACTATCCACAAAGCGAGAATAAATTTTTCGTGATTGATTATTGGAATTGCAGCATCTGAACAGTTTTTAGTTTTTGTGATGTACTGAACTGCTCTGAAATATTGAAAATAAATTACTACATTTAAACCTATGCGTCAGTTCATCTCTAAAGGTATGTGTTATTAAAAGTATGTGTAGGTTAATTATTTCCATCTTCCAGCTAAACTGAAATAAATATTATAGAAGGAATATATATTTCTGGATTGAGGTATTTATTTTCTACTTAAAGTTCTTAACCTGTTGAATGCTAAAAATTTAATTTGCTTGTAGAAATTGGGAGAAAAATGTTAGAGAGCAACATTATGGTGGACAGCCTTTATAACACTGCTCATTTGTGTGTCAGCTTGAAAAATTTCTTAGAACTATGTATGAGAACCATAGCTCAAATTGAAATTGATTTGGAAATGTATACTGACTTTTGAAGAAGATGAAATTGTGTCAGATAGTTTATTGATTGGTCAACCTATTAATAGTTTGTTGATTGTACTTTTCGTTGGTTATAGTAATTAGTAGTAATAAAAGTGTATGAGAAAATTGTAACTAGAGTTCAAACTTTTACATGGTCTCCAAGTAAAACTATTTTTAAAAAATATTTGAAAGTTACTTTTTTTTATGAGAAAAATGTTAAAAAGATCTAATTTATTCACATTTTTAAAGCGATTTATATTTCGTATTTTAAAATTTATTTTGTTTCTCAGGAGCGGCTGGTGCTATCTCTACATTACTTCATGATGCAGTTATGAATCCAGCAGAAGGTAATAATTCTTAAAACAAACTCACTTTTTTTTTTCAGAAATGTATGGAATTTATCTATTAAGTTTACTTTTGTGTCAATTGTCATGTAATTTTAGTTCTATAGTTTGTGTTGTGAAAGTGTTACATATGAAATTATTTCAATATTTAGATTTTAAATTATGCTACTTTAAATTGTGTGTATTTCTGCTTTCTTTCCTCTTAACAATTTTCTTTTTTCCTAGTTGTGAAACAACGAATGCAGATGTATGGTAGCCCTTACCGCTCATGTTTTGATTGCTTTACTAAAGTAATTCGTTCAGAAGGTGCCCGTGCATTGTATCGCAGTTATACTACCCAGTTGACGATGAATGTTCCTTTCCAAAGTGTGCATTTTATGACTTACGAATTTTGTCAAGATTTAACCAATCATAAAAGAACTTATAATCCTATGGCTCATATGTTGTCAGGTGCTGTATCTGGTGCTGTAGCTGCTGCAGTTACTAATCCTTTAGATGTTTGTAAAACATTGTTAAATACACAAGAACAGCAAGTTTTGAATTCGCTTAAAATTAAGGAAGCACAAATTACTGGACTTATAAGTGCTGCTTCAACTGTGTATCGATTTAGTGGATTTAAAGGATATTTTAGAGGTCTGAAAGCACGTGTCATTTATCAAGTTCCATCAGCAGCTATATCATGGTCTGTCTATGAATTTTTTAAGTATACCCTTGCATTGAAGTATCAAGCTCACCCACATAACTATAAACAAGACCACAGTTCATTAATTGCTCATGCTAGTCCCATTGAAAATTCAAAATCACGACCTATAACAGCATTACCGGTGGTTTACAGTAAATGAATTACAAGAAAGGTGAGTGTTAATTTTTAAATTCAAACAATGCTTTTGTATCAGGGTTATGTGTATATATATATATAAACGGTTTGTTTTGGATTTTTTTTTTTTTAAGAATTTTAATACATTAGTCTTATGCTTGAATATTATAACTTAAAATATCTTAAAATAAATATTAGCACTTTAAACTTTTATTTATGTTAGTAACACATTTTAATATATAGGATGGAAAAGTTCTACAGGGGATTATCAAAATAATGGAAAGAACTGTGAATAAAAGTGAAAAATTTTAATGTGCTTCCTAAACATTAAAATATAATAATAGTAATCAGGTTTTTTTGTAAATAGAAATTTATATATTCTGGTAATATGTGGTAACTTTATTGAAGTTCTATAAGTCTTGGGATTTTTTTTTCAAAAGCATATGACATCCGACCCTGAGGTTTTCAAAAAGGCCAAATTTTACCATCTAAAACCCATTGACCAAAAAGGCCATCTAACTGGAGCGAGTGTGACCGAAGCATCCCAATTCTTAGGGGTTTCTAGAGGTACAATGTATTGTCATGACAGCATACACGCAGGGCAGCAAGACAAGCTCGCCAAAGCAAAATAGTGGACGGAAAGAGACGGACGGGTATTGAAGCAGATGGTAATATCTAAAAAGTGAATGATTGCAGCAAAAGTAATCACAGAGCTCACAATTAGCATCTGGATTCCCCATTGTCAATAATTACAGTTAGAAAGCTCCTTTATAAACAGAACATTTATGGTAAAGCAGCAAGCCACTTGTCACAGAAGTTAATGCCAAATGTCATCTACAGTGGTGTCACTCACAAAACCTAGTTGGTTGATAAGTGGAAGAAAGTAATCTGGTCTGACAAATCATCTTTTACACTTCTCTACAGCAGGACACCTGCACAAGCTTATTATTGTCTCCTTCCAATTGTCAAGCATTGAAGTGGATCTGACATATGGGCAGCCATGTTGTGGTTTTCTGCTGGACCAATCGTAATCCTGAAAGGAAAGGTCACTGGGGAAAAGTATAGAGAAATTTTAGCTGACCACATCCATCTTATGACGCAAACTTTGTTTCTTGCTGGAGATGGAATTGGTGGTTTGATGGACACGAAGATTAAGTTAAACATCTACCTTGGCCCACACAGTCACCCGACCTCAGTATAATTGAACTGTTATGGTTTATTTTAGGGCATTCAATACATCTTATCTCCATGAAGAATGGTACAGTATTCTTCTAAACACTATTCAGTACTTGTATGAATTGATTTGTAGGCGATTCCAAGCTGTATTACATGCAAAAGGTGGTCCTACATGCTACTAATAAAGGATTCTTTATAAATTTAAGGTGTTTCCATTATTTTGATTTTGCATTTATAAGATGTTATTAGAAATTGTACTCTCTTGGTAAAATCTTAAGTTTTAATTTTCAAAGAAACTTATTATATTGTGTGTTAATTATTCATACCTGATTAAATAAGTATTTATATTATAATCCTCTTATTATATTTTCTTGTCTGTAAAGCAGTATTTGTTTGTATTCGTTATGATATTGAAACATGTCGGAGTTATGTAAAATTGATGGGTATTTTGACATGTGTTTAGCTTCTGTTAAATTTAGAAATTATTGTTAAACTGTCTTCAATAATGTTTTATTATGAGTTGAACTTAAATGTGGTTTAACATTATGTAATTGTTTCAAATTTTAGTTATATGTTGAATAATGAACATTGTCTAGTTTGTGTTTGTCTGATTTATGTTTTCTTTTTTTAAAATAACTTGTCTTATTCTGATGCTTAAGTTTAAAATATTTCAGTTTGTTATTTAAATGGCATGAAGAATTTTTGAACTATAAAACAATTAATGAAACAAGTAAATCACAATAGGAATTTCTTTGAAAGGCTTCTTTATGCAAAACATTAGAATAATTATGTTTTGATTTGTAGTGTAATTTATTTCTTCAGTTGTTTATTTTATTGTACAGGTTATTACACACAAATAGAAATTTGTCTTTCAAATTTAACTGTCACTTTCTAAGATTTACGTTCCAATAACGCC
>BMAV01011023.1:144128-156993 GCA_019973955.1 Trichonephila inaurata madagascariensis
ACTCCCCCCCCCCCTTCCTGTCTGGACTTTTTTTTTCCTTTTCTATTTTATCTTATGAGACCTGGCCTGCATAACTATTTGTATATTGATTTTTTCTTTCTTTGAAAATTATCTAGTTTTGCTGTTGTCAACTTGTAGAGTAATTGTGCCTGACAAAATTTGAATTTTTAAATATGTAGTATGGTTTTTTTTTCCTTTTTTTTATTGAATATCAAATGGTTTTTTTTCTAAATTCAGTTAAGATCTTTAATTTTTAGTGTTGTATATATTTTTTCCAAAAATTGTAGTATTTCATTGAATTTAAAAAATTCTATTCCATTTAAGAACTTGTTAAAAAAAAGTTTTGTGCATTTTGTCCTAATTTTTTTAATTTATTTTGTTTCAGAATTCCTTCTGCAACTTTCATAATCATCAGAAGAATCACAGATATGAAATATTTGAGCTTGTCATTGATTTCATAAGGTATCGCTTGTATTGAAAGGTTGCTGATACAAATGTGATAATGTAATAGTAAATATATGATCTTAAAGCTATATAATCGAATGAAATTTAAAGAGTTCCATATTGTTGTTAGATTTGAAATATATTGTTTTAAATAAAAAAAAAATATTATATATTGTTTTGTTTTTTAATATGTGATTTTTCTTTAATTCAATTCTAGTCTTTCTAAAACAAAGTGTTTGCAGTTTGTCGCGTAGACCATTTAATCCAGGTTATGTAAAATAAAGATATCTGTTTATAAGTGAGAAAATATTCCAAACTTAATCAGGGGAGGCTTCACAAGTTTCATGTTGAACACAGAAACCTAGTTAAATAACTTTTAATACATTTCTATACATACTATGTTTACCAAGTTATTAAGCTATGTATCACTTAGAAAATTATGTGCGATATTTAGTGTGTATATTTGTTATTTATCTCTGCAACGTTTTTCAATAATATGTTAGTCAGATCTTGAATGTTCTGTTTATGTAGAAGGAAATGTTTTGGAGGTGTGTTTAAAAGCCCTCTATAATAGTAAATTTTTAAACCTTCTAAATCAATAGTCAAATCTGTTTTCATAGTGCTTGCTCTTTATAATTGTTTCTTTTTGAGGCATATATTCTGATTAAAGAAAAAGAAATTCCTGTATTAAATGAAATTAAAATGTGTATTCAACAAAAGTTTTAGAAAATTTTCACAATTTTACCTATTTGAATTTTTAAAACAAAATTAAATATTGAAATGGTTGCCTTTTTTCCTAAGGCTTAGCAAATTCTCGTAAGAGGCATTCATATATTAGTTCTGAGATCACAGTTTTGCAATTGCTTGTGAAAAATAAAATGGTTTGGAAGATTATTTCAATTTACTGCACAAATCAACCATCATGCATTGTGATACCTGTATTATAAAAAAAATCCTTCAACCCTTTTTCAAACAGTGGATAATCTTGATCTAAGAAAATGGTGATACATTTTTTTTTGCAAAAACTGCAGCTTTAACTTGATTGTATTTTGTATCTTAAGTTATTTTTTTAAGCAAAAAGTGTATAAGGTAAATATCTGTCAGCCTACTAGATATTTTTTCTAATTAATTTGTGTAATGAAACTAGTATTTCTGTAGCATTTGTTCATATTTTAGGATTAGTTTTTTAAATCCCCTCAGTTCATAATGCAAACTCTCGGTCGGTGCTGTTGAATTGTAAGTTTGAGTCTTCATGGTCATTGTACATCTGTTGTGTAGAAGGGTTGATCCATATTAATATGCAGTTGTATTAATATTGTAGTTTATTTGACATATTTGTACTGCTACAATGAAATTTTTAAGTATATCATTGTCAGTAAGAATTTTGTACTGTAAATAAATTGTAAATATTGACACTTTTACACAGGAATTGTGAAAAGTACCACAATAGTCAATGTGTTCAAGGCTTAAATTTCTCATTAGCATAGTGTGGAAGTTGCACTCGGGTATCCTCATAACTTAATTCAAAATTATAAGGTCTGTGTTTAAAAATCTGAGTACTGCTTCAAAGTGTGACATTTATTGAAAACCAAAATAATCTGTTTCATTTATTTCATATTTTAACTTTTTAAAGAACTTGATTCTGGAAATTATTAGTTTCTAGTTGCTGAGGCATTTTTAAACCTAGACCCGATTTCAGAATTTTATTAATAGTTATTTAAATGTGAAATGGTCTTATCTAAATGTAATATTCCTAAATTAAGTAATCATTTCAATTAGTTTGATAAATGAGGCTTGTAGTTGATGCTCACTCTGTTGAAGGTGATATTTTTGTAATTCTTGCAAAGCCTTTTTAAAATCGTAATACAGAATCATAGATCATTTTTAAAATAGCAGATAAACATTCTTCAATTGAGGGAATTTGTGTCATGCAATTAATTGTTTATATGGTTAATTTGGTAAACCAAGTGGCTATCATAAGCATACATTATTTATCAAAAAAGAAAAGAAACTTTTTTTTTATCTAGTTTCTCTCATATACATATTTTAATAAACTTAAATTGTATTTATTTGAACTAAAGTGTATGATAAGCTTATATTATGCTGGTATATTTAAATTTATGGAACTTTTCATTAAAAATAGACCAAAAGATATCTATTTTGAGTTACATTGTATAAGAATAAATGTTTGAAAAAATTTCATACTAATTAAATGTAGCTAGCATTTATATTAAAGCTAAAAACTACACTATTTTCTTTTAGTATAACTTCACATAATACCAACATAGAAAGAGCATGAAAAGGGTGAGAAAATATTCAAGTTTTAAAATCCTAATTTTATTGCTCTTATTTTAGGTTTCTGTAGTTGTCTTTAAATCTTTATTTATATTGGTATGCATGCTACTAGGTTATTTTTAGTTAATAACAGATTGCATACTTGAATTTTGAACTGAAAAGAAATTTACAATGTTATTTGAAAAAAGAAATGCAAGTATTTTTATTTTGGCTTTCAAATTTGTAAATTATATAAAGAAAAATAAACCTGATGAGAGCTAAAAAGATTATTGCACATTATAATATTGTAAAATTAAAAATTTATGTTAAGAACTATTTTTGAACTGATAATAGTAAACCCTGGTATTTTAACCTTTGCAGACATAGTGCATTCCCCAGGAGCTAGTATCACTTTTTAGCGCGGCACCATATAGGCGATACCAATTACCGCAAGTAAATTTGACACCCAGTTTCCTCCCCAGAGGGAGACACCTGAGCTCTGAGGGTGCGAACTTGTATTATGATTTAATTTTGCTGAGAGTACCCAAGCCAAACAAACACTCCAGTGATTTTTTACATGCCATATAATCATACGACATGGCCGCTGTTGATTTTCTGCATCATGAAAATCCACCGACTTGGGCCGGGGTCGAATCCGCAACTGTATGTGCAGAAAGCTGGTGACAAACCAACCACGCCACCCAGCCGGTACAGAAAAACTTGACTGGTTGACTTTTTTCACGTCACTTTTAAAATTTATAAAAGGATTTATTTTTGGCAACTGAAGAGTAAAAAGCATAGTTTGGTATAAAATGATGAGAATATAAATATACTAATTTTATAAAAATTGGTTCATTTAATTGAAATTTAAAAAGTTTATTTTTCTGAGAGATGTGGAGAGATTTTAAAGTTATTTTTAGACTTTGGCTACTTTTTATGAACCTTTTAGTTAACATTTTAAAAACATATTCGTAATGAAGAGGCAAAAATTATGATCTTCAAGTACTATCATTTTAGCATAGTAGTTCTGTTCTGCTGGGTGGAGCTCTTCTGTAATGTTTAAGGGGTCTCGCACCAAGTAGAAACCTAGTAGTCAAATTATTTAGATTTGGCGATGTACTTGCTGAAGTTAATGCGATAAAGCATGTATCTGCATGAATATTTATATGCTTTAAACAGAAAGTTGTTTTTATTTTATATTCCGTGATAAAATTCGGAAGTACAGCATTTACTAAAACATTTGAGATTGACGAATTCTCAATCCCCTCCCACCTCATTAACTTGAACGTGATTCTCATTATTAGAAGACAATGTTGTCAGAGTGATACAGAATTCTTTTTTGTATAGGTTTGATCGTCAGAGTCGTAACTGATAGGTGGAAGTTTCAGGCAAACCAATTTATCGGGTTCCAAATACCATCGTATAGTGGGACTGGTGGATGATAAATCTGTCAGACCTACAAATCCCCAGGAAAACGCTGACTACTGTGCCGTTGCATCTGGGTTTGAATCCCAGAGAATGTTTGTAAATGTATTGTGCCCGTGCGGCATGGAAACCCTCTGAATATTCGCTCGAGAGGTAAGACGCCCCCTAACCACCCCCAGAGTATTCTCCTTCAAAATTGAGATGGAACCGAGCCAAAACGCACTGTGTCACCTGCATGTTGCTCAAAGCTGCCATTAACGAGAGACGTAAAAACTAGCCTCTCTCTTCCCTCGTTCTGAAACAGTCGATAGGGTGGCATTAGCAACAACAGCTTCTTGACCAATGAACAGACTTCAGCTTTGAAAACAATTGCGGGGATCGACCGATGGAAAGAATTGATCTAGGTTTTTCGCGCCACCGAACACGACAGTAGTCATGTTGTGAGTGTTTAAATGACGAATCACTGTGTAACATTGAAAACTCTTATAAAATTAGGGTCTGCTGTATAATATGTGTCGGCACTTACTGTAAGACGTCATCTTCAGTAGAGAGAACTTTCAGTAAGATGTGTGTCCATTTGTGCAATTATCTTTGACTGCGCACCGCAGACATATGTTTGCATTTGTACGTTGATGGGCACACGAAAGACACTATGTCTCTTCAAACGAATCACTTGTCTTCCTGTAAGCCACGATAGTTGTTTCCAAGCCTGGAAGCTCTACCACGAAGTATTTTTGCTGAATGCGTCACCATACCTATTCTTCAGGTGATGTTAAAATTTGGTGTGCTTGCACTTCTCATGTACTCAATACTTGTGTATTTCGTAGCCACCAATACGTCCTTAAATTTTGAAGCCTGTTCTCCATTACTTTTAAACTTGCCACATGTGAGCAGTTTCAACGAAGCAAAGCATGACTACACTTGGCATGCAACGTTCGAAAATTCACCGTTGCCCACCAGTAGGCACTGCTACCTTAGCTTGCCAATTTTGATATGCTGCCCATCGAACATATGTGGTTAATGTTTTGCAAACGACTGTACGGCATTTTCCACCCTTTGCTACTCCAGATAAACTGACTGCGTGTGGAAGTAGCTTGCATTGACGTATCCCCAAAACACATTTAAAGCCAAGACGTGTCGCAATAGTTATTGCCAGCCATAGCGACTACACAAAATGCCAATTTCTTCGTTTTCCGCAAGTCAAACTGAACTAATTTCAATATTTTCGCAATTTTTTTTATGTTAATCGCCCAATAAATTTGGCTTTGATATCACTTGTCCTTCCTGCTGTTAAATTCGGGTGGTCATAAATGTACATGCAATACATTTTTTTTCAGAGATAATATGAAGAGGTTCTCTAAAAGTTGATTGGTCAAGGAATGACTGATTGATATAGGTTTCGATGCTCGATTTAGTGGAAAATCGTCACATGTTGGAATCAAGATTGCCATTCATTAATTTCTCTGGCAAAGGGGTATGCTTGTTTCGAGAATGAGTATCGGTGTCTTTGTAACTAAAATGTTGCTTAGAACTACAGTCTCTCACTAATGGTTCGCAGTAATTCACTCAAGTAAATAAATTTATTTTGAAAATAGTGGCACATCTCATAAATAATGTTACAATACTGTTTTCGTTAATGTGTGTCTGATGTATTTGAAATGAGATAACAGATCTTAGAACCTTTTTTCAAAGCATTTTTTTTAAAAGTTTACAAATTAAATAATAGTGTTCAGTTTTATAAGTTGATACATGAATAAATTTATAGGTATGATTAATTCATTACAAATACTTGAATAAGCAGTAAGAGGAAAGCCATAATTTTAATGTACGTGGGTGGATCCAAAAAAAAGTTACAAGCCGCAGCAATTAAAACCTACATATTGTGGAGAAATTTTGTTTCCCCCCAGAGTGGTGATAAATGGCGCTACTTAATACACCTGGTTAGCGGGTAGGTAGTGAAAGTTCCCAGATGGTTCAGGACGATTGAAATGGAAAGACTGAGGAAACTGGTCTCGTTTGGAAGTGCGAGCTGTGATTCGATTTTTATGGGCAAAGGATGTGTCCGCATCTGCAATGAGCAGACAACATGTAGCGAAATTGTCACTCTTTTCAATCAGGCAGACAGGATGTCTAAAGCCGCAATGTGACAGAGCGGCCGGCCAAGTTCTTCAATGACAGAAATCACCGCGGCACGAATTGGAGAAATGATTCAAAATGATCGACGAGCGTGAAATTTCTTCAGAGCTGGGACTGAGCTGTGGTAGCATGCAGCATATCGTTTCTGATGTCCTGCAATATTCCAAGACAGTGCTGTGAAATCCGCCAAGACCTGGGTCAATTTACAGGGTCCTAATTTCTACTAAGACGGGTTAAACAAGTTGTGGTTCTGCGTTCTGATAAATACCTAAATAGCCTTGGTGATTATGTCGAAAAGTGATAGGCACGTATTCCTCTTAATTCTCTTTTGTATTTTCTGTCTATTAATATTTTTTTATTCGACTTGTAACTTTTTTTATTTTTTTGGATCCACCCTCGTTCATATGTTTCTTTATATTAATGTTGCAGTAGAGCAACATTTCCCAACGGGGGAAGTGCTCTGTGAAGATCCTCGAGAAATATAGTTTATAATTATGAAAATTAAACACATAGAAAAAAAATATCCAGGAGGTCGCGGTTAGAAAATACTTATATTCTGAAATCTTAGATAATAGAGAAAAATTGTAGAAATCATTTAAGCACCACCAACCTCGAAAAAAAGAGTCATTTCACTCTACACTCGTGTGTAATTGAGAGAATTTGCAAATTTTTTGTTCGCTTTTACTAAACGAATTCAGTTAAAAACACGAATTTTGTTCCTCCAAAGAATTATAGGAGGGTGGTCCCAGAAGTACCCGACCCATCAAAGAAAACACAAAATTTTGGAAAAAAATATTTTTATTTTCAACATAATCTCATTTCAACTCTATACATTTTTCCCAGCCACGTTCAATAAGTTCAATACCCTTTTTATAATAAGAACTGCCTTGCTTTTCAAAATAGCCATTAACTGCTGACATCACTTCATCGTTGGAAAATCTTTGACCACTGAACGATCTTTCAAGTTTGGGAATAGAAAATAATCCGAGGGGGCTAAATAGGGTACATGAGGTAGCAATTCAAACTAATTCATTGATTTTGGCAATTGCAATAAACGAATTTGTGAGCAGGTGCATTGTTTTGATGAAACACTTTCTTCTTAACCAAATGCGGCCGTTTTGCTTGATTTCTTACTCAAACGTTGCAATAATCGCCGTTGATAGTTTTTCCTTTTTCAAGATATTCGATGAAAATTATTCCACGCGCATCCCTAAAAACCGACGCCATGACCTTGCCTGCAGGATGGAACAGTCTTCGCCTTCTTTGGAGCCGGTTCTCCCTTTTCAATCTATTGTTTTGATTGTTCTTTTGTCTCGGATGAGAAGTAATGGACCTACGTTTCATCCATGGTTATGAAACGGCACAAAATTTCTGCTTTGTTGCTGTGAAACGTCGCTAAACACTCAACTGAAACATCACGACACTGTTTTTTGCTCGAGTGTGCGCAAACGCGGCACCCACCTTGCACACAGCTTTCTCATGTCCAAATTTTCAGATAATATGCGATGTACCGCACTTTTTGAAATGCCTACTATATCTGCTAAAACGCGCACTTTAAGTCGACAATCATAAAGAACCGCTTTATGGATTTTCTTCGCCATCTCTGGAGTCCTCACCTCAGTTAGTCGACCACCGCGATGCTTGTACGGCCTCGTTTAAACTCTGCTCCCCAGTATTTTACTGTTGTAAACGAAGGAGCAGACTCAACCAGAGTAGAATCTAGTTCAGATTTTATATTGGTTGGGCTGAGGCCTTTCAAATAAAAGAATTGTATCACAAAACAAGGACCAGTTTTCTCCATTTTCACAAATTCACTGAAAGCGATCAATATTTATGGCTGCCAAACAAATACTAAACAACGTGGCGTCTTCAAATTTGAAACATGTGCCTTATCGATAGTGTACTTTCTAATACAGTGATATTTTTCAAACAACTATCGCCATCTCTTGGTCAGGCTTGGTACTTATGGGACCACCCTCGTACAAATATTCAGTGTCGAATACATAAGAATACATGCACATCTGTGCTGAGATTATGATCGTGGAGAGAATATGAGCGCACGATGGGTTGTGTCGACGATGTTTGCCCGCACTCCTGCATAATATATATTCGACCTGTTTCTAACAAAAGTTGGGCGGATTTTATACGGCAGGAATAGACATTAAGCCGATCGCGATCGACTGGTGGACCGCCTTTACTAAGACCTAAGACAAGCATAGTAAAAGAAACATATTTATGGAGCACCGGCGCCAACTAGAATGGAGAATCGGCTTTTCACGATTAATGGGACTTAACAAATGAAAAACTAATGAAAACTACTTAAACAAATGATTCGATGAACTTGTGTGTGTGTGTGTGTGTGTGTGTAGGCGACACATGTACCTTCATTAGAAGCGCATGATTATGCTTAACACTTTCACTGTCAATGTAGGGGAAAAAAAGTGATCACAGCAATGTCAGCCGCGTATATGATACAATCAACTATCCTACAAAATCAAGCTTAAAAAAGTTGTGGGGAACCAAAATATTTCCTATAATTCTGAGGCCAGTTTAAGAAGATTCGTTGTGGTAAAATTGCTTGTGCTGAAGAGGATAAGATACAATATTTTTATTTTAGTTAGTTAAACTCGATACGAAAGCTGGAGAATCAATACTCGGTTTTCGAACAATTGCGTCTGACTATCCAAAAGCAATTGAATGGTTGAAAATATTTATTCAGGATGACGATTTATGATGCAAATTTGTATGCTAGAAATAAGTTAAGTTTGATTATGGAAAACCTGAAAAAAAGAAAAAGAGGTGGTTGATTGGACGAGACAAATTTGCTGTCAGTTTATGACAAGTGAAAAGGCAAATTACGTGCGCTAAAAGTTATATAAAGAAATTAGAAGTATCTATATTTTCTTATTTCTTTAGTTGAAAGCTGTGCCTACCTACTGAAGTATAAGCTTGGGAGGATGTAAAAATCACACAGTTTTTGTGATGGAAAACAAGAATGCTTGTTCGTTGGAAAGTCTTACGAATTTTCTTCGCAAAGTGAAAGAAGGTTGAAACACTCGGCCGCGTATTGGTTCTTGTTTGCAGCATCATTTCCGAGAAAGAAAACTTCCGCGGCGAAATTTTAAAGTAAAGTTATATCTTATTACCACACGGTGACGTTACATACATCATCGCATCGCTGGGGGGGGGGGGGGGTTGTATGGGGCCCCCAGCCAGATTGACACCATGTTATTACCCTTTGTAAAATCTGGCTTGGGGCCCAAAACCTGACTTTGCAGGAGGTCCTAACATTCTCCGTTATGCCACTGCTACCATACCATCCTTGTTACAAGTACGCATAATGGCAAATTTCGAGGCAATCAAATCAATCTTTTAAATAAACGATTTATTAAACAAGGCTACAAGTTAGCAAGATAAAATATTTTTATTTAAATTGGGGATATAAATGGTGTAGTCTATTTCACAGTGGCATAACGGAGAATACTAGGGCCCACCTACAAAGTTGGGTTTGGAGCCCCTAGCCGGATCTTACGAAGGATCGTAAGACCATAACATAACATAGGCTTTGCCCCCCCCCCTTCCCGCGAAGCAGGGGTGTACGTTAGGCCACTGCTACTTCACCTGAAATCAAAATCGTATTTACAGTCCTGATCAGCGATCTCTCCATTTTCAGTCAGTCTGTCTGAAGTAAAAACAATTTTTTTTATTAAGAGTTTCAACTATTACAGTATACACTTCAAGAAACTATAATTCACAAATAAAAGAATAAGGTATTAATATTTGCTTTTTGAAGAATATCGTTTTGTCATCTGAACAAAATATAAAATTGAAAATACGACTTATTCAGTAATTGTGATTTGACGATTTAGTAAATATGCTGTAAAAAGAACCACCCTGCCGAAAAATACTACATGAAAATGTTTTGACTACTTAGAAAATATTACATAGTGATAAACAAAAGGTTTATTTTTATTTTATTTTTTATTTATTTTGAAAAATGGTGCATTTTTTACTACTTGCTCATAAAGATGACACGTTTAAGTAAGTTGCGTAATTTTAAGAATCATTAATATTTTTCTCTATGTAATAGATTTTTTTGACACGTGTTCTAAATGGAAAAAACTGTTAAATCCTACAGTTCCCTTACTAATTGCAGCAGAAGTAGAACCGAGTTTTTTAGGTAGTCACGAAATCTCAAGGTCAGGAGAAAAAGGTTAGATCGTTTTTGGACAGCTAGTCAGTAGCTATATATACGTCAGCGAGAAACTAATAAAATCAGATTTAAAAGGATCCACTTAGAAATGAAACAGTAATTCGCGCACTTTTCGGGGGAGGGGGAAGATGAAATGAAATCCAAGCAAAATAAAGGATTTCTTGCAGAACTAAGCGGATTTATATATATATAAGGAAGATAATTTTGACTTCGAATTTCTCTCTTCTGAAAAAAATATGCAGAGTAAAATTCCTAATATCGTGAAATTGTAAATGACATATGAAGTTGACAGAAAAAATGCACTTAATTAGATTCTGGTTTAACAACTGTTGAAAGAAAACTGTGTGTGTGTGTGATGGGCATTAATTGTAAAGCTAATTTATGCTAAAAGGATAACTTTACATCAAAATTGTCGATGCATGTTGGGAATGTCCCCTTTTATAATCTATGGCAGGGGTGGGCAAATTTTTCCAGCGTACGGGCTACTTCTAATTTTTTTCAAGGTGTTGCGGTCCACTCAATGGTGTAGGTGTGATGAACTAAGAAAAAAGTGTACAATATTAATTACAACTTAATAATTAATACGGAATATGCACTAACATACATAGCTATTATAAAAATTTTACACTTTTAAAACCACGTTTAAAGCAAAACGGAAGATACACACAAACAATAGTCACAAATATAATATCAAATTATGCATTTTTAATCAAACAATTCAAAATGCAGTGAAATGTCAGCCAATGTTTAATATTTTGGTATATAATTACTTACTGCTAATCTTCAGGCGGTCTCACCCCCAAAATGTCTTGGCGGTCCACCGGTCGATCGCGATCGACTTAATGCTTACCCGTGATCTATGGAATTAAAAAAGTTTTGGGAATGCATGATTATATTAAAGAAAGGAGTGATTTTTATGATCATAGAGGAAAAAATGAAAATTATTTCCCAGTGTGAGTGTATGGGGATCAGCAGGGAAAACTTCCGTTGAAAAACACATATGTAATCATTTACCTGCAATAAGAAATTAACTTGGAAGAGACAATAAAAATCATTCAGAAGAGGAAATTTTTTTGACGATATCAAAAGATGTTCAGGGCTTGGGAAAATTTGAATGTAACTTAGCACGTGCCAGAAATTTGAGTAAAATAGTAACTGTTTATTTTTACCTCATAAGCCGGTGATTAAATTAGCTAAAAAAATTGACAGAATTCGACCAGTCTACGACGTTTCAGCCTCTCAGAAGAGAAAACTCTCTTTGAACGAATGCACGTGCCAAGAAATCTATTTGTCGGAAATGATTCCCGATAATTCTGGAGTTGATATTAGTGTAGATATAGAGAAAAGTTGTTTCGTTGATGTCTATTGCTTCCAATGATAGATTTTTTCTCTTTTTTTAGATTTTTCCCTGGGTACGGGAAGGACCCCTTACCTGTCAACATATCCTTAATACACATCTCTAGGAAAATCACCTTCTTGAATATAACGAAGTTGCTTAAAAGAAAGAAATAATTATTTTATGTTAATAGTCTTGTACCTAAAATTTCTAATATTTATGAAATAGTACAGTGTATTTACAGACTTCAATGTCTGTTGAAGTTGATTGGGTAAAAATGTTGACAAGCATTCAGGACATAAGAAAATTTTGATACTAATATTGGGAATTTACAGATAATAATATTTTGAAATGTACAAATTTAGAAACGTGGGGAGGGGGGGGGGGGAGATTAAGGGATTGATTTTCTTCATTCTGCTAAGATATTCGATCCCATTGATTTATTATCTCAGACAACATTGCTTCCAAAACTGCTATTACAAGTTACATAGAAGTTAAAAATTATATGGAACAGTGAATTGTCTCCCAATTGTATAAAATAATTTTTAAAATATTTGAATTTTAACTCTGAAAAATATTTATGTACCTCGTCACACATGATGGGTAATAAATTGTTTCCGAGGAAGCGTGTACCGTGTGCATTTTTAGAATCTATCAGAAATAATTTTAAATTACAGGTATACTTTCTAGAGCGGAAATCTAGGATAAATCCTCTCTCATTTAGTATGCCAAGTAAAGAGTTCGTGACCTGTAATATGGGAGCTAGACTAGTGAGTTCTCTATAATGAGAGCACTTGATTATATATAATTCTCCTTTTGTTAAAATTTAGAAACGATTGGCGAAAAATAACTACTTGATTAAAACGCATATAAAGCAAACTATACAAAAATTGGTATGGTGTCAAAAATTGTACTTTAATTTTAAAATGATAACTTAAAATTTTTAAAAAATTAAATAGCCTGAAACAAAATATATTAAAAGGATAGAATTCGGAAACAATTAAACTTCTAACCATTTTTTTTTTTTTTTTTTTTTT
>BMAV01011023.1:157393-213077 GCA_019973955.1 Trichonephila inaurata madagascariensis
GTTAATAAAATACTTAGTATCTATCCACTCAAATTTAAGTACATTTTTTTAAACTTGTAGTGGATGACGATGTTAATACAGTTTTTTCGAATATTAATTCATTAATTATACTTAATTAATGAATAAATAGTAACAAACAAGAATAATACATCGTATATAAAAGGAAAATCGCTCGTTGTGTCCCTGTAGCACAATGGATAGCGCGTTGAACTTCTAATCCAAAGGTCGTGGGTTGGAATCCTATATGGGATGGCCTAATTTCTGAAAATGTGATTTATGAATGAATAAATAATAACAAACAAAAATAATAGTCCAACACCATATATAGAAAGGTAAATGGAAAATCGCTTTTTATTTTGCTATTTAATAGTGTGATTCTATCATATGTATATTCATGTTTATATTAATTGTAATTGTTTAATAAAGAGTAACTCTCTAAAATAAAAAAATATCTTTGTTGACCTAAGTAGGAATTGACTTTATATATATATATATATATATATATTACTTGTTCAAATATACACATCAACTATTTCCCAGAACTTAACATATATCCGATTAACCCAAGTATTTCGCTGTCCATTTTAAATCTCCCTCCATTCCATTCCAATTGAAAAGTGATTTCCTTATAGATCGAATTTCTCTAAAACCCAAGCCACCCCCCTTTTGGTGGGTGTCACGTGACGAGGATTAGTTGAGCGGTGGGACAACAATGAGCAACGGTGGTCACGGTTTACCTCGACAACCAACCTCTATTGTGGTGGTGGTGACTCTTCATTAAAGGCAAGCCGCCACTTGTCACCCTTATGAAAGCAAACCAAAGGGGCGCATGGGATCGTTACAGCTGGAAGCTTTTGTCACAGCCTCATCAGCTGACTTGAGGCCCATGAATCAGAGGATTCGAGATCCGCTGCTGAATCGTTACGCCACATTAAGTGCACCATCCCCTTTTTTGCACCTGTAACAAGTCCGACTGTATTGTTAGAGAGAGAGATGAAAAATTATATTCGTTGAACACACATATATGTGTCAAAGTGTATCGAAAGGAAATTTAAAATTTTCATAAAAATAATCGAAATTTGCATTACTGCCAAAAACAACATTAGTCGTTTCTTATGATTTGATGACATAATAAGAAAACTTATTACTTCATGTTGTTAGAAATATTATTTGAGTAAAGAAGTAAAACTTTTATCAATTTTACTTCAATAGTATCAATAAGACGCAACAATATTAGAAATTAAATGGATAGTTTGTTGACGAAAAATTGTAATTTTTCTTCTAAGAACTATAGAAATTAGAGTATCTTAAATTATTATCATAATTTATTTCTTAATATAATTGAGGATAATAATTAAATCTTAATTAAGTATGATCTTAAGACACATATTTGTTTATTTATCATTTATACAGTTTAAATGTTTAAGAAAACACTGTTATTAATCCAATGCTTCTCAAACTTTCAATATTTGCAACCCAATTTCAATCCTAATTTTCATCTCACCCCCTCCATACAATAACACTATATTGAATTCAATAATAATATACTTTGACGATAAAGCAACAATGCGACTTTAACCTCTTAAGTGCTACCGGCGTAAATAAATGTCTCGCTTAGCAAAAGCGTAAATTGCCCCGGACGTATGTATACGTCTTTCCGAAGTACGATCTTTTTTGTGCATTGCTATCCATAAAATTTTTCTGAAGGTTTTGGAATGCAATATAAAAGGGCCTTGACAGAGTTTGCGCAGGATTTACTTATTTCGGAGGATTTGCTTATTTATCAGGCTGGTTTTTTAAGGTGGCATCGGAGAGCGAATCGCATAACTTTTAACCGGCAGTTAAGGAATAAATTGCAAACCATACAAATTATCAATATAAGTGCTAATTTTTGTATATAATGTTATATATGACAAGCCCATGCGGTCACTGGTAATTATAACACATGTTCTTAACTTAATATTGTTAAATTAATTATAAAATACATTGCGCAGTACTAATACATTTATAAGTGTATTATACATCTGTGTAAATGTTTAGTTTATTTTTTTATCATGTCAGGGGGGATGTATTTGTTTGCTTTTACTTTCAGTAAATTAATAATCTTTTTTATATAATCTTGTTTGCAACTTTTCATTATGCTCGCGCCCCCCTCGTAGAGCTATCACGTCCTCCATAGGGGGCGCGTTCCACAGTTTCAGAAATTCTGTATTAACCACATAAAATAGACAAAGTTTGATGCTAGTTATCTGTATAAGATAATATATATATCATATAATCTCTGTATTCTCTTCTTCGAAACAAGTTTTCGTAAAATATACTTTTGAAAAACGAATTTGTAACTCAAAAAATAAGGAACTCTTATCATAAATGACTCTTATCAAAAGGATTCATAAAACTGTATCAAATCCCATTTCATAAATAGTTTTGATTTAATTGGTATACATGTGTGTGTATGAAAATAATTAAACATGTTTATCTATTTTGAATATTAAAATTTAAATGAATGACACTTAAGATACTTCAAGGTATAAAATAAATTATTGCAAAAAACTGTTTCTCCTCATAAACTTAAGTAATCGATAAAGGGCAAGAATTCCCACGAGCGAGAAAGATTGAAGCAGATAATAATCGATAAAGCAATTTAGTATACCCTTGCAAGTTATTTAGCTAGATGCAATTACGGTTGTTTTCCCACGCATAATGCTAATTTTGTTAAAACCTTGATGAGAAGATAAATCATCCTTTAGTTATTCCTATATTAAGAATCCGAAGGATTTATTTATTTATTTTATTCCTACGCTTGCAGATGCTAGTTATTGAAAATTTTCTGTGTAAAATTAATGCAATAAAAATGTACTATGAAAATATAACATCTTTTTTTTTTTTAAAAATCTTCTATTCATTGTAAGCTAGCAAATTTGGTTATAAATTTGAAAATACCTGTTCACGTGTATTCTGACAAGCAAAATGCTTTTTTAAACGTTTTGAAACTAAGGGTCTCATTTTAAAGTACAAAAAGAAGTATGTAGATTGTGAGGAAATATAAATTACAGTGAAATTATACGAGATTATTTCTGTTTTTAATTTTTAAATGTTGAAATGTATTGTTATAAATTTATTAAATTCTAAATTTATTTTAGATATGTTCAACAATATTTTATAAAATTTATACAGAATAGGAATAATTCGAAATCGTACTTCGACGCGTTTTTCAAAGAGTAATTACTTAAGTTTGTAAAATATATAAAAAGTTGTGTTTTTATGTTCAAGTAATTTTATGAAGGAAGAAATGCCAATGTGTGTGAAAAAATTAAAATTTGCGTAGAAGTAATTATAAGTGTGTTTAGAGGCAGCTGGAAAAAGTATAACAGCTGTTATACTTCCGTGGATTTATGATAACAGAATTAAGTTGGAAAAACTTAACCTCTTTCGTTCTACTCATTGTGCATAATAAACTCATTTAACGTTTGCGATTCACAAACACTTTCTATCTTTTAATTTAGTATGCAATTTTTTTTAAATATGATGGTGGTTGATATGACGGTCACTATTTATGTATGCATTAGTAATTTATCTGTATAGCTTCTGAAATGGTTTATTTTTATTTTTCACCAAACATTTAAAAGTTTTTTTTAATGCCACAGCTTAGTAACAATAACAGTTCTGTTAAAATGGTTAGTAAAGTTAGAATTTTCCATTAAGTGTTGTGATATAAGTTCTGAGAGTTATGTACAGTACGCTCACTAAGGTCCCTTGACACTCACTTAACTTCGGAACAGCTGGAAATGGTGTCTTAAGTATAGTAAAGTAGTATTGCGCTATATATATACTGAGAGAGAATAAAACCACCTTCAGCGCAATCTGGTGGTAAACTATGGAGTTAGCATTCCTATCTCGAAAACGGAGTGAGATGGAGGAAAAAAGGGATTTACAAAGTTGTTAGAGTAGGGGTGTGAAACTCGCGGCTCGCGGGTCCACAACGAACGTTTTTGCGGCCAGGCCAATATATCGGCACACAATAATATATAATCAAATAAAAAAAGTTCAACAGAAATAGGAAAGATAGTAGCAGAGAAGAGATGTCAAGTGTAAGGACGTAAACATTAATTTTTTCTTGTTCTTTCATATGTGCTTATTATAATGTATTATTCGAAATAAACCACGTTTCTATGAATATTGGTTATTTTTGCGGCCCACCTAAAGTTAAACCTTGTTTGTTTGTCCCAAGTTAGCCTTTGAGTTTGACACCCCTGTTATACAGCATCATCGATTTAGTACGAAAAGATACCTTGTGAGTATTAATGCAAATAATAGAATGGTTAAACCAAACAGTTGTTTTTGTGTGTGTGTGATTTCTTACACTGTGAGGCGAGAAAAACGATTTGAAAAAGAAAAAAGTAATTAGCTATAACAATATACATTTATTTGAGATGTTCGAACTTCTCACCATCAGCTGCAATGCACATTTGGATCCTCGTTTGAATATTCCGTTTTCAGAAATTAGAGCATTGAGTGCAAGACATTGACACAAACGTCTGTAATGCGTCCTTTAAGGTCACGCAATGTTTGTGGATTGGTCGCCTACACCTACAGCTTCAGGTATCCACACAGGAAAAAGTCCAGTGGAGTCAGATCAGGCGAACGTAGAACAGCGATGTGGACTTTGTTATACACACACACACACACATATATATATATATATATATATATATATATATATATACGATGTTTCAAATGACTGTATTTGAATTAATATAAATTTATTGTGTATGAATCATGAATAAATCATAAATTATTGTGCTTGAAAACTAAGATACCTCTGAAAAAAATTCTAATGAGTCTTTTGAATAAGACATTAATATAAGACTCTGGGTCTTATTTTCGGGATGCACATGATTTTCATACATTTCAATGTGCACATGATTAGTCGCACGCAACAAAGCGAGTTTGCATGAAATATCTAACCACGTTCTATAAAGCATTGCGGAATCATCAGTCTGGATGGTCGCTGTAATATGATTTTTCAATACATCAGTATGATGAATTGGCGATTGGTAAACAATGTTTTTCCCTCTTGCCCTTAAAAAAACCTAAGATAGTCAAATTTTGGTTTGGGTTATGCATTATTTGTCGTCATAAATTTTTTACACCATTATAAATTGTGGATCTTAAAAGTGAACTTCGGTTGTAGGTAATCTGAAATTTACGCTGTATCAGTTATGCAGATTTAAATGTCAAACACCACCTTACAACTTAGCTTGTCCTTTTGCAGTGAAACCATTTTAAAAAGAGAATGTTGCAAAACATTGACGTAGCACCATCTAGTTAACACTTCATTAAAAAAAATTGATATTTTCTTTGAAGAAAATGAAAAACCGTTAAGGTATATCATTGTTTACTTATTTTTTAAAAACGCACCTGTATATTGTTGCAAAAATATCGGACTCTGCTTCTCAGCTAAAATGGTATAAAAGGAAGAAAGATCTTTTGTGGGCCATTGATGATTACTTTTTAAGTAATCTCCCTTGAATAAAGGTGACCTTCGTGACAAAGTTGGTCCCCAAATAACTCCGAATTTGATGACCAAAATAGATACGTATGGAAAAATACTAAAATGTCTAGGATGAGAGAGAGATTATTCAACGAGAAATTCTAGATGCTAAATAGATCTTTTCAACCTATATAAGGAAGGTTCAGAGAAGTTTCCTTTGAATCTGTAGCGATAACTACAAAAGCCAGTAACAGACAGAGGTGATCACTTTTGTCTTGTGGTCATGTTATTTGGCTACGGATTCATAGGTACCGGGTTCTATCCTCCACAAATCAAAGCTTGGCAGGGATTGTGTGTTAAATTGGCCACACACACAAATTCGATTTTGTGGATGTGAGTTTCTCTTGCTGCGTGAAATTTGAACTTGCGCTATTAAGGATTTTATGAGTTTTAATGGTTTCTTGTTAATTTAATACGCGCGCGCGTTATACTTACAAGAGAGTTTCAGAATAAATTATGATTTATTTCGAAATAACCTGTTTATTGCGCGAACATTTCTTGCATTTGAAAGACGATCTACCTCGTAAGATTATATTTACTCTTTTTTTTTCAAAACAAGGGACAATATTAAAGTTTTAATTAAGAAATTTTATTATTATATGTGCCTATTAATTAAATAATTTTCTCAACAAGTCAATTTTCAAAGAGTGTTCCAAACTGTTAGACAGTTTATAAAAAAAAAATGTGTTCATGTTTTTCCAATTTCCGTGCCGTGATCTCGGATTTGAGTCTCGAATCCGATTTGAACCCGATCAGTGGACGTTTAGTCATCTGCAGTTTACAACACCTTAAATGTAAATGAGTACGTATTATAAATATACAACTGCAGATGACGAAAGGGGCATAGATGTTTTTGTGTTCGAGTGATATGCGCATCCACGAGATCGGGTCCGAATGAATTTTCTTTAAATGCTTTTTAAATAGAAGTTTATTTTTTCTACAATAGATAGTAACATGTTTGTGATCATGAATAAACTACTTTTAAAAACCTGATCTCGTAATTATACCTGCCACCTTTACGAATACTTTCGTAGGGAACACTGATAAATCTTACTAAATATACTCTCTATTTTTTCCCCCGAATGAAATTTTCATGAAACATTTATTTTCAAAAATAAAGTTATTTAAAACGTTTGGAACTTATAATACATATATTTTTTTCTGAAATTGGACAACTTTAATAAGGACAGCCAAAGCAATCTATATTCATCAGGTCTTCAAAAAATTTTCAGAATCGAACCAGCATTTTACAATGAAATATTGTCCCTCGTCACCATGTCGAAAGGGCGGGCGAAGAAAAGTACGAAATGGGAACTGAGTGAACCCCTAATGCGGTGGGAGCAGCCACCTGGTACTTGGGGACCCTCCGGAAAACAGCTGATTAGGGGCAAAACTTAAACCAAAGTCCGCATCTGAATTCATACACCATTCACCAGCTCCTCGCATCAGGTGTAAGACTCTAGCTTCTCTGCAGTATTCAATTATTGTACAGCAACAAGCCGTAGTGCATCAAAGAGGAGGGCAATACATGCCTTAAATCGAATAATTTATTTGATTTTTAAGATCTTTTCCCCTTTTTAATTGAATTTTTTTTTTCTCTTTTTTTACTTTATTGTAATAATTTCGTGTCATACGTACATGCAGCATAAAGTTCACCCTGAAATTTTATTTCCTGTTGCTGCGTTTTCTCTTTTTTTCCCCTGGGTTTGATTAAAATGCAGAATTTAAAGTCTGTAAGTTTTCAGGGTCTAAAGTATTTACTGTTACAATGTTAAAAAGGAAAAGTATCTTTTGAAAAATGAATTCATCTATCATTGCTGTCTGTGATATTCCCAAAGGAATTTGCTCTGTACCAGGCGTTGGTGATATAGATATAAGAAGACTTTTAGAGAATTCTACGACGAAAACGTATTTTCATGTAAGTAAATACTTTTAAGCTATTTCTTTAATTTATGCTTGATAAAAGTACTTTGGAAATGTTAATGGAGCATAAATGTAATATAAAAATATTAATTTAATTTTTCAATGTTTTAAAAACTCAATTATTTTAATGTTTCTGAATTTTAGATTAAAGTAAAAAAATATTTTTATATAAAAATAATTAGATCAGATTTAGCTAAGCCCAGTTAGACTAGTTGTAACAAAAAATTATTAGGATATACATGCAGTCTGTGACTGTTTTGATTTTGGCAACTTCTCTTCAATTCTTTTTAACAGAAATTTTTTTTGAAATTATGTGATATTTTAAGAAGGTTAAGCCATTACAATCTTTTCATTGTAAGAAATTAAAAACAAATTTCTTTTTTTTTTCCTGATTATTTTATGTTCTTAATCTGATACACAACACGCACACAATTTGAAAAAGAGAAAGATGGGATGTGTTATAAATATATACTAGTGATCAATACTTTCAATTTTTTACATAACGCTTTTAATTTTAAATTAAAATTTAGAACTTTGATAGGTGCTCTTGAACGCTCTTGCCATTCATAATCTTAAAAATATTAGTAACAATTAAAGGTTTCTATAAGCACTGAAACACTGAAAATATGAAAAATAATGACAATACGTAAAATGATAATGTATTACTGAAAATTTAAATGATGTTCATGAATAAATTTATTAGCCATATCAGTTTATTACATTCACAAAGAAAAGGGTATACTTATACTATAAAAGTAATTGCAATAAAAATCTGCTGAAAACAACAAAAAAATAAAAAAAAAAATATATGATATATTTCGTTTTTAAGGTATATTTTCTTAATAACTGCTTAAAATATATTTTCTTCGTCTTTATTTGTGTACATGTTACATTTCTTCAAAACATTTTTATAAAATTTAATTTGTTTCACTGTTAAAGCTTTCATAGGAACTTAACAATAAATTCACATTTTTAATTACATACCCAAAATTTTAAACTGCTAATAAGAACTATTTCAATAAATTATTTCATCAACTATCTCAATGAACTGTCTCATAAACTATGTGTAAAAGAGCTCTTCCTCAGTAACTATATGAAGGTTGACTTTCTTTCACAAAGACATGACCTTCAACTCCATGATAGCTAAGCATTCAGATACACGTGTTATATTACGCTTATTGACGGATGTAATATAGTAAGAAGCTTCTTGATTGTGGCCTATCTTAATAAAATCGCTTACATATAATAAATTACTTCAGTAAGGGTTCCAGTATCATATTTATGAATATGTGTTGAATTATAACAAGATACCTCATTAAAATAAAAATAACATAAGGAGGTCTCTCAGTGAAAAATAAATTTCAAATGTGAGATATAAGAGAAAATGAAGCCAAATGATAAAATTACGTAAATAGCTACTTAAATACAGGGCATTTAAATAAACAAATTTAAATCCAAAATTGTACCCCCCATATCAGCATATTTATAATTAATATCTCTAGAGTGAGTGAATATTAACGTCGCACTGTGTTCAGCTACACGAGGGCTTTTGGCGACTGACCTCGTAATTTTGAACCATGGTCAAGTGACGAGGATGATACATGAGGTGGCACCACCTCTCCTAACTACCACACCAATAGGAGGACGTTTGAGCTCTTGAACAGATTGAAAGTGCATCGCTCACCTACACGGCGGGTCTTTTGTGGTTCTGGGCTCGAACTTATGACAAGCCAGCCACGATCCGATACCTTGATCACTATACTACCGCGGCCACGTAATTTATCTGATTAGACACACCTCAGAAAAATACTTTATGAAAGAATAAAGCGCTGTCTATAACGAAAATTAAGTGGCCAACTTTGCAAAAACTAAAATAAATGCGCTTCGTCCTATAGTCTTTCGTACTGCACACTGCTTTTTGCTACTTCATCACTAAGATGTCGAAGGAACAGTAAGTCCATTACGGAGGCACCTTGTTGTTCAAAATAGAAGGGAGGTTTCGATAGCCTTTAGTCCCTCACTATGTGATAGGAGTAAGGTTACTTCGGTGTACTCAACGCGTTAAGGTATCCGACTACGTTCGGAAACATGATTTTAAAAAAGTGCATAAATGGATAATTTTCATGATATTTAGTGTCACTTAGATTATAATACATGTATAAAATTGTTTTATAAGGACATTGTGACAAAAAAAATTATTTAAATACAATATTTCGGCAAAAAATTAATTTAGAATAACCTTTTTTCAAAATTTCTCCTTTTGTAAAAAAGGCTTCTATTATAATAATATTTTGCCTGTATATAGCTCAGACCTGTGTACAGAGGCTCAACTATGATTTTTGAAAAATTCACATTTTCAGAGTTACCAGCAATTGAAATAATTATCGGCGTTTTTTTCTTAAAATTTCTCCCCTCTGTTGTCGTAAAACATGGATAAACCGACTTCTAAGTTATATATTTCAAAAATTCTAGTTGAGCCTCTGTACAGAGGTCTGAGCTATATACAGGCAAAATATTATTATAATAGAAGCATTTTTCACAAAAGAAGAATATTTTGAAAATGGGTCATTCTATGTTCATTTTTTATCAAAATATTGTACTTAAATATATATAATTTTTTATTGTAATACTATTCTTAAAACAATTTTATATACATTTTGTAATCTAAGTGACACTTAATATCATAAATATTATCCATTTATAAGCTTTTGCAAAATCACGGTTTCGAACGTAGTCGGATACCTTAACGTCTTCATCATTCTGGAATGGGTCCATACGCGGGGTTTTTTAAATTTGGAAGAGTGTAGCCGTGTTATCCGGACTGCCGGGTTACCGAGAGCCGAGCTTTCGGGACTCTACGGTATTTAAATAAATTAGAGAGGGAGATCGTAACAGGGGACTGAGAAACCGCATAAATTTCTCCATCTATTATTAAATTGATTTACGCGACAGCTCAAAATAGTATTTAAAGTATGCGACTACTTGCGGCAACTTTTTTTTTTTTTTTAAAAAAATGGAGATTTGGGGATTTTGTTGTGGTTTTTATATTTATTTAGTACATTTAAAGAAAAAAATGCTAAAATGAAGAAGAAGAAAAAAAGAAATTATTATTATTAAAATTAGTAAAAATTTACAAAAAATTTTGTAGACGGGGCCCACTTTGAACAAAATGTTTATAAACAAATTCTCAATTTTAATGTGTTACTCTGCTATTCATTTTTGCAACGACGTTCAGGAGAACAGCTGTTTTAATTTTAACAAAATCTAGAGCACTTTATCTTAGTTATCATATGAAATTGCTTAAAAAACAGTGATTATATTCACATAAGGGGCAGTAAACTTTGTAATAAAACAGTGATTGCTAAATTTAAAGGTTAAAATACTTCTAATATTATACAGAATAAACACAAAAAATTTCAGTTAATTATTTTCAAAACTTTTTGAGCAATCGCTGTTCCCATTTGAGCATTTTCTAAAAACACTGATTTCGAGTAAAACGCAATTTAAAGTTTGAAGTACTTGTTTATATATAGATATATATTCAAAATATAAGTTTACAATTCTCCGAATCTATAAGTAATGCCTTCCTTTTTCTCCAACAATGCACAATTTATTTTTCTAAGTAATCTTAATTTTTTTTTATGTTTTTTGCAGCTGGAAATTCCATTTTCATCAAATTTTTCCTCCTTTACAATTCTTACACAAATGAGATTTTACACATTTTTGGAGGATCACAATGCTTTTTCAGTTTTTGTCCACGCGTTCGGCAATATTTACCCAGCCCTTCAATGTTTAATATTTTCCCGAGTTCATAGGAATAGCAGACACATATCCAATTAGGGCACTACCGTATAGTGGGCCCCATATCAAAATTTCTCATACACTCTTTTTTTTTTGGTGTGTGTGTGGAGGGGGGGGGGGGGGATATATTAAAATATTTTCCTCACATATATTAGGGCTTCCTTAGCGCTTAGGGGCCCCGTATCATTGATACGGCGGTAGCTACGCCCCTGAATTAGGGAGGAGAATGCAGTTTTCGCCATTTACCATCTACGCTTACACCACACTCATTTGAACACGCCACAATGGATTTAGAATGAAGGAAGGAGGTTCGTTCTGGGTACCTTCCGTTCCGAACGCGAGTACTTAACCAATCACGCCAAAATGATCGTCATCGCGTGATGTTGGTACTAGTTCATATAGATATCACACCGCCACAAGAGGAATCCAACATAGAACTGTTCGCAGCTTGTAAGGCAGCATGCAACAACTTAATTTCTTGTTGTCTATGTATTATACACTTTTATGGTTGAGGAATATTCAGCATACTTTGTATAGATTCTTTCCGGCTAAAATTCCTTTACAAATAATTCTTATTCCAAAGACGAGAAGGTTTGTATTTATAGTATTTAGGCTATTCACCTTTGATGTGGAAGTGAATCCTTTTGAGAAAGTACATTTCTTTATTAGAGACAAAAACTTGACGGTAAACCAAGTCTTAAAACTTCAGTAAGCACACACACACAGTTCTTGATTAAAACAAACTAGGCAAGAAAGAATGGTACCATTGACATCAATATTTCGATGTCAAAAAGCCTATTACCAAAAAGAGATCCTGAGTCAACATTAAAAAAAAATCAGTTATAGTACTTTTTCCAATTTTTCTGAACTAACACATTTATTTCTAACTTTTTAATGGACAGTGCGGAATTTTTGTTTTCCTGACGAAACTTTTGTCCGTGTTGCATTGCAGAAAAATAAATATTTTTTAAAAACAATTTTAACAAAGAAGAATACCAAAATGAACTGTTTTCAGTAAAAATATTATACAAAATTAGTAGCAAATTTGAACCATGTTGCAAAGTAAATAAACAGATATTCTGAAGTTGCCGGATATAAAATTTTACTTTAAAAAGAATAATAAGTGAGGCCTTTTTGTAGAGCTTAAATAAAATAGTGAAATATACTTTACTTCAAACAAAAAATATATAAAACGCGGAAGGAAACCGAAAAATTGCTTAGTTTTGGTTTCAAAATGCCACTTCCGGTTGGTAAATGATAACCGGAAGTGACATCTGCTTTTACTAAAACACTTGTAGTTTTTGTTCTAGTGAATGGCAAATAAAAACCTTGGTATTTTTATAAAGGCAATAAAATGGCCTACAAAATAAAACCATAAAAAATTGTCATTTTATGACATGATTCACGGTTTTAAGGTAGTCGGATACCAGTGATTTTTAAAATTATGTTTTCAAGAAAAATGTTTTGAAATGTAATAATTTTATGAACATTCAAAGGTTTGCTAATAACCAATTGAAAGAAGCAGATCAACAGGTTTAAGAAACAATGATAAAATAAAATAAAATAAAAGCAATATATATATAAAGTTGTGTAAATTGTAAATGATAAAAAACATTATAGTCTATTTCTTTATTATTTCTTTAAAAAAGCTTTTATAAAAATGAAATCGGGGGAGTCTTATTGGTTAACTTTCATCCTTTTATTTTTTAGTTTGTGAGATCTATTATTTCAGATAGATGAACATTTTTATTATTTGTGAAGTCTTGAAGTCATATGCTGCTTATTGTTATTAATATGATTTAAATTTTCACAAATGTTAAAAAAATTAGTTTAGTATTTCTTAATCTTACCCAAATTAATAGAACATTTTTAAAGGATTTTAAGCTGTTTAAATCTTTAAATCTTTTTTTAATAATAAATTCCGATTATTATTACCAAAAAATCCTATAAATATCACATTTTTGTAATGTATATATATATATGCTTCTGCTATAGTGTTATAATAATTCATGTCTCTGTATTAGAGAATACTAACTAATATATATATATATATATATATATATATATATTAGAAAAGGATATACTTTATCTATTCGCAGTCTCATTTTACTTGGGAATACATTAAAACTTATAAGTTTAAGTCCTTCCTGGTAAAAATAAAATAATTAAAACAAAATACACTTTTCGGATGTGAATAAAAACGCGATTTTTATAATGCTTCATGTAGTATCTTCCAACTCGCAGTTATTTAAATTTACGAAATTTTAAATCTATACATTTTATAATATTTGTGATACTTTGAGAAGCCCAATACTTATGAAAAATAAGCAGTTTTCAAAAATATTTGTTTCTCTGTGAATTTAATTTCAACATTAAGTTATATTTAATCTTTCCCTTTTCTTTTTTAGGTAGAAATATGCAGTGGATACTTGAGCGTTGTTGAAAAGCAGGTTGGTCAAAACTGGGCACGTTTTATAGCCATTGCCAAAAACTGTCATGAACAAAATGTAGAACTGACGAAAAGTCCAAATGGTTTAATTTTGATAACGACTAGATTTGTGAAAGCTTCAGATGAGCTCCTTGTCTGGATTGGTGGTGACTTGCTATCGGAATTGGAGTTTCCATTCTTAACACCTATTAATATTAAAGGTACTTATTACTTTTATAAATGGTCTAAAATTTGTTGTTTCTTTTGGTAATTTGTTAATTTCTTGAAGCATTTCTTCTCTGTGACCTTTTATAAAGTAACTTTTAGTATTCCTCTTTTTAGTTTTTTGAAAGTTTTAACCTCAATACATAGCCAATCAATGTATTATTTCCATTAATTTAAATGCTGTATGAAATAGTCACTCTCTCTACATATAATGTTATCATTTTTATTATAATAATGTTTGTGTCATGTTGTCAAATATTTAATTACCACATTTTTCTATAATTTCCCTTTACATAACAAAGTTACTTACAATAAAGTTAGTATTTCCATATGATACGTAAAAATAAAAATAAAAATTTGGTTTCAATTAAGAGTATGGGAATTAAATATCTTATAGTACTAATTTCCCTACAGATTAAGTGCATTGAAGAGCACCCAGAGCAACACATTTTTTTGTTAATTTAAAAACAAATTTGTACTTTTTTTACACACACACAGTTGTTTTTATTATTATTTCAAAATGGGTCCTTTCAATGGATTTCGTAATAAGTTTTAAAGTTTTTATTAAATTAAGACTTAAATCTTTGTTATCTGTATTAAATTCTACTTATATTCAAATTCTAGCTAGCATCATTTTTAATATTTTTGAATATAGATTACTACAGACTAATATTTGCCCGTTTTGAAGCTTTTAAATAAGTATTAGTCAACACAGTTTTCTAGAAGATTAGTAACAAAATTATCTTCCTTTAAAATTAGTTACTATTCAAAGCCGAAACGATTAACATAAATACTTCTACTTCTAGAATAAAATATGCATTTTCTTTCTTTACGAAAGTTAATGTATCAATTTTTCTTATGTATTCTCTTCCTAAGCTCTAGTTTAACTATCTTTACAATTATTAAAAATCCTTCAAAAGTTTTGACCATTTAAAAAATTATAAATAACGAGTAAATCGAATATTACATAAGCATAAGAGTAATTTCGAGTATAATATGGACTGATTTCAGAATCATGCTTTATATAGAACTTTTATTTAACATTTATACAGTCAAGTTCAAGAAATAAAAATTGTTTAAAGATTATTCTTTTCTTTTCTTAGGAAATCAAGCTTACCACTGTCATAAATGTGAAAAAGTATTTAAGAATCCCAACCCTCTGAAAGTTCACTTATCTTACGAATGCAAATCATCAGTGCATCCCATAGAAGATTCAGACTCTCTTAAATTAATCCATCCTAGATCAAACAATGAATTTAGACTAGGTTTTGAAGTAAAAGATAAATTTTTAGAAAGTCACAGATCAACTTTAGACAACAACTCAAGAATTACCTTGCCAACTAATTCTCCGGTGCCTTTGTTACTTGTTCCGAATGCTGCTTCGACCAATAGTGAAATGTCTTCCTGTTTTGGATTACCTGATTCGCATACTTTTCAAATATTAAACTCTTTCAGCGTTCCCGAACGCACTAAACATATATACAGTGATATGACACTGGAATTTCGGCTTTCTCAAGAACCAGCGAAAGGCTTAAAACCTTCTACCAATATGTGGATCAATCATCCGACAGGTTGTACCCAGTCTTCGCCAGGACATGTTTGTGCGTACTGTGGAAAAGTATATTCTCGGAAGTATGGTTTAAAGATTCATGTCCGTACTCATACGGGATACAAGCCTTTAAAATGTAGGTACTGCTTCAGGCCTTTTAGTGATCCCAGCAATCTAAACAAACATGTTCGCTTACATTCAGAATCTGACACTCCTTATCGTTGCACGATATGTGGTAAAGTACTTGTCAGAAGGAGAGATTTACTGCGGCATATTAAATCCAGACATCCAGGTGAATCATCGGATAATTCTGTGAAACAAATTTTTTGATAAATTATCAATGAAATATTTCGTAGACTAAAGTGAAGATATTTATTGTTCAATAATTTTGCTGCAGAAGTTTTGTAGATGATCTAATTTTTCAACATTATCTGGTAGTGGTGTCTTCATAAGCCAGTAACTGCCTCCGGACAGAGGTTATCACGTTTGTCTAATGGTTATGTTACGCGACTACGGGCCCGAGCGTCGCGGGTTCTCTCCTCCCGATATTCTCCTCCACACTATATATAATATACGATTGGTAAATTGGCGCGTAAATTGGTAAAAAAGTCTTCGAATAATAAGAGTTGAAAAAAGCTAAAATAATACCAAGGAAATAATTTTTGTGGGATAGCTCTTCCCTTCAAGAATTATCTTAATTATTTTTTAATTGTTAAATTTCTGTAAAATAAATTTCTGTAATTCTTGTACATTCAAAGGCTGTAGTTTCCTTATTATTCCCATGTGATAAAACTTTTTTTCCTTTTAAATAAATCAAGTAAGAAATGAAGAGTACAAATATATTAGTGTAAATAATTCATTGTAATAAATAAATATTTTTTACTAACTTCCATTTATTTACTTAAAAAAATTACTGAAAAATGAATAATAAAAAACTGTTCAATCTCAAATACATGTTTAAAATATTACAAGGCCATCTTGAACATACAAAAATAATTTATTCATTTCCGTGTTAATTTTGCCATTTGTTTTGAGGTACATTCAAAATAGCAAATAAAATAATCTAAATTATCTAAACTCACAGAATAATATAACACACTCACAGAATAATAATATTTTTAGAGAGTAATACAATAACCTTTAAGAAAATTTAATACAACTTTATGTGGATCTTAGTTCACCGAAAGATAGGATTTTTATATATATATATAATTTGTGCATTTTTAAAGGAATAAAAATCACCTCTCCTAATATTGCTTTGTCATGCAACATTTGACATATTAAAGGTTATTTCTTGAAAGACTTTTAAGTCCACCTCTTTATTAAAAATGTTCAACCAATAAAGAAATTCTCACATAAAATATTTTTATTATCTCATCCAAAGCGCACTCAATATATCTCATGCAAGAAATGATTACGACGAACTGTATTTAAATGAATCTTTAAACAGTTTATTGAATCAGTCTGGAATAGCTTTGTTTTTTACATTAGTCCTAATTTTAAAATGTTCTTTTTTATTTTCAAAAGAGCAAGAGAGAAGAGGATTTACCTTTTCAATAAAATAGAAAGATAAGGCACTTCAAAATCGATTTGCGGCATTTGAATTGTAAATGTGACTCACAATCTTCAATAAAGTTCACCTAAGACAAGACTTTGACTGGTACAAGAATGTGGTGAGAAACAATTGTTTTTGTATTGGTAATACTATAATCTGATGATACGATTTTGTCTCGTCTTTATCAAGTTCTATAAAGAAGTTTCACTTCAATAAGCATAACCGTTGTAAATGTATAATTTTTTTAAAAAAATTCAAGTGATGTTATTTACCACAACAAATTCTGGATATTTTTATGTCAAATAAATAAATTATTTATTTTATCCTTTAAAAGATTTATTTGAGAAAATATTTTTGAAAAGTGTTTTTAACGAATGTAATCACATGATATAGGCTGAAATGATTTCTCCCCTTTTTCGGCAAAACACAGTCCTGAAACTTTATTTATTTATTGTAAGATTTTTGGTATTTTTTTTAGTTAAAAATATCCATATTTGTAATAAACATTTACTTTAAAATGAAATTTAATATATTAGTACTTTTATAAAAGTCCGTACACATAATCCACTGACTTTTTTTAAAAGTAGTACTATGTGCAGTTACGTAAACTTTAATGCAATTAGTGGCAGTGACTGTTTTAATGCTAATAATAAAAAACGTTTTTCATAAAGGAAAAGAGGAAAACAGCCAGAAAAATGCATCAAAGATTAAAATTAAAAACAACGTTGAGAAACAGGATTTGTTTTTTTTATTGGCTTTTGAAATTTTAAAACAATAGAAAAATCAAATCCTGTTTCAGTATTTCTTTACTTTTAATCTTAGAAAAAATTTTAAATCATATCTTATAAAATATTTTCCATGAAATAATTTAGATTTTTAATATAATTCAGTATTTTTTTCAAAAGTTAAAACTTGTCATAAGTAATTCTTGAAATAATCATAATCTTACGAATTTAACATTTATTATGAATGTGAATAATACTGCTTAACACATTATACATAATATACAAGTCGTTGATAATTTAAAATTTAAATAATCAGAACTTCTTGATAATAATATTTTACAGACAACCTTATATTTTTAAGAACGACTTTTTAATTTTTCAAAAAAATTTGAAAGTGAGGAAATTATTTAGCAGCGCCATCTGCAACTAAATTTAACTTGTCAGATCGTAGAGGGTGAAAACGTAGAAATGCATGTTCGTCCTTTTTAAAATATTTAATTTTTAATAAACCTATTTTTAAGTGTCTCGTCTGAGAGCGCATTTCATTAAAATATATCAAGGCCGACCTCCATAACAGCATCGTAAATTGTTAGGTTTTGGCTTTTACGTTTTACTTTAAAAACTGAAACATTGCACATGTAGAACCTTTTACAAACAGTAACATTTAAAAATATATTTTGTAATTCATAGTGAAGGAAGATTTTAAGATGATTTTGACATCCAAAATATAGTTGCTAGAAAACATGAAATGTGATATATTTCAGACAAAATTTTTAAAAGTCCCCATTTCTTGAACTTGATTTATTTATGTCTGCATGAAAATTTAGCAAAATATATCTATCTAGCAATTACCAAATTTCCTATTCTTTTTCTTTTAAATTTAGTTAAATGAAAAATTATTAACTTTTAGTGGGTATATAAATAAAACAAAATGTACCAAAATGGAACTCTTACTGTAACTTTCCTCATATTTTTTCCACTCTATATTTTAATTGATCAATACAATTTTGAGGTACAGGAATTGAAGAATTTGACACTCAAGATTTTAATTAATGATTAATATGTGCTTGTCCAAATGTGGAAATAAATACTATAACTCTTCATAAGCCTTTCGAGGCCGAGGATTTGCACGGAGTTATAATCTAACCATAATGTTAAAAAACAATGGAAAATGTAAGAAATAATTATTTCTATTAATTATAGAATCTCTCTTTAGAGTATTTTTATGACGCAGAAACCCATTTCAATGGCAAAACGGAAAAGCCTAATGTATTAAGGTATCCGACTACGTTCGGAATCGTGATTTTGCAAAAGCACACAAATGGATAATTTCTATGATATTTAGTGTCACTTAGATTATAATACATGTATAAAAGGGTTTTAAGGACATTTTGACAAAAAAAATTATTTAAATACAGTATTTTGGCAAAAAATTAACTTAGAATTATCTTTTTTCAAAATGTTCTCCTTTGGTGAAAAATGCTTCTATTATAATAATATTTTGCCTGAATATAGCTGACACCTCTCTACAGAGGCTCCACTAGAATTTTTTAAATATATCACTTAGAAGTGGGTTTATCCATATTTTACGACAACAGAGGGGAGCCATTTTAAGAAAAAAACGTCAATAATTATTTTAATTGGTGGTAACTCCGAAAATAATGTGAATTTTTCAAACATTCTAGTTGAGCCTCTGCAGAGAGGTCTGAGCTATATACAGGCAAAATATTATTAAAATAGAAGCATTTTTCACAAAAGGAGAACGTTTTGAAAAAATATTATTCTAAGTTAATTTTTTGCCAAAATATTGTATTTAAATAATTTTTTTTGTCAAAATATCCTTAAAACAATTTTCTGCATGTATTCTAATCTGAGTGACATTAGATATCATGAAAATTATCCATTTATGTGCTTTTTTAAAATCACGGTTCCGAACGTAGTCGGATACCTTAAAATTAAAAAGTAATTTTTAACTTATTATAAAGCAACTATTTTTTGCTTGCATTAGATCAAGGGTGGACAAATAACGGCGCGCCAAGACAGTCAGGAAATCAAATTGACAGAAAATATTCTTTGCACTTGGGTCAATATATTTCTAAACAGTTTTTCTTGCATGAAGATCAACAAGATTATATATGAATGCAAGTTGGCTGACATTAATTTGACGGCTGTGATGAGAATTTCTACAAGCAATCTCACTCATGATTTGAAAAGAAATGTAGTAAAGTGTGATAGGGTACATTTGTCTCATTAAATTGATTCCAATATTAAATATGCTTGCATCAGATGATATGAAATTATCACACTGTAAATAAGTTAAATAAAACTGACACTATTTCATTTCACTTCTATATTTTTTAGTAATTTTTCAATTCCTACTATTAGTTCACTCCCCCCTCTCTCTCTATATATATCTTGTTTAAATTTTCAATCGTTAATAAAATACTTTCTATTCATCCATTCAAGTTCAAATACATTTTTTAAAACTTGTAGTGGATGACGCTTGATGTTACTACAGTTTTTTTCAAATATTAATTCATTAATTAAATTAAAAAATGAATAAATAGTAACAAACAAAAATAGTAGTCCAACAGCATACGTAGAAAGGAAAATTGTTCGTTGTGTCCCTGTAGCACAATGGATAGCTCGTTGGACTTTTAATCCAGAGGTCGAGGGTTAGAATCCTTCTTGCGATGGCCTAATTTCTGAGAATGTGATTTCTTTTTCCTAAACTATTTTATTAGAATAATTAAATTTAATTAATGAATAAAAAGGAACAAAAAATAGTCCAACACCATATGTAGGCAGGAAAATGAAAAATCGCTTTCTATTTTGTCAATTAATATTGTGATTCTGTCTCATATGTATATACATATTTATATTAATTGTAACTATTCAATAAAAAGTCACTAAAATAAAAATTTTCTTTGTTTATCTAAGTAGGAATTGACTTAATTTTGTTCTTATATTACTTGTTCATAGTACAATTTATATCTTTTCTGAGATGCAAAGTTAACTAATAAATGCAATCATTTTAAAAAGTGTGGCCACCCGTTATCCTCCTCTTCCACACGTCTGAATTAGATGAATACAGTTCTTGAAAGCACTCAAAATGTAATAAGATTGGATATCCATCTGAATATTTCAAGTCAGTAGTAATTTAAAAACTGATTTTTTGAATTATTATTTGAAAAGAAATGCAAAATACTTATTAGGATAATGAACTATTTTATAAAAAATTCACAATGAAGCTAATTAAGGTATCCGACAACGTTCGGAATCGTGATTTTGCGAAAGCGTATAAATGGATAATATTTATGATATTTAGTGTCACTTAGATTAGAAAACGTATATAAAATTGTTTTAAGAATATTATTACAATAAAAAATTATTTAAGTATAATATTTTGACAAAAAATGAACATAGAATGACCCATTTTCAAAACATTCTCCTTTTATGAAAAATGCTTCTATTATATAATAATATTTTGCCTGCATATAGCTCAGACCTCTGTACAGAGGCTCAAGTAGAATTTTTGAAATGTATAACTTTTAAGTGGATTTATCCATATTTTACTACCACAAAAGAGAGAAATTTTAAGAAAAAAAACGCCGATAACTAATTAAATTGGTGGTAACTCTGAAAATAATGTGAATTTTTCAAAAATCTTAGTTCAGACTATCAGGAGAAGTCTTTACTTTGTATAAGCAAAATATTGTTATTATAGAAGCATTTTTTTTTTATAAAAGGAGAACATTTTGAAAAAAGATTGTTCTAAGTTAATTTTTTGACGAAATATTGTATTTAAATAAGTTTTTTTTGTCATAATGTTCTTAAAACCATTTTATACATGTGTTCTAATCTAAGTGACACTAAATATCATGAAAATTATCCATTTATGCACTTTTTTAAAATCATGGTTCCGAACGTAGTCAGATACCTTAATGATATATTTGCTTATAAAGATGTATTTCATTCACAGAGTTATGTGGGAATTACAAGGTTTTCAATAAACTATAGTTTTAAATCTATAAGAAAGAGAACTACCATAAAATCCAACATATATAACACGCACCTATAATTTCTAGCTGCATTTTTAAAAAAAATTTCATGTATATTCTCCCCATAACGCGCATACCCTTTTTTACGAAAAAAATTGAAATGCAGTGCTCTTATATTTTGAAATAATTTATTCTAGATGTTATCTCAGGCCTTGGAAAAATAGTATACTTCAATAACTACAACTTTTTAAGTTTATAAGAGATATGTCTTTTCTTTTAAATACACAGTATTTCGATCTATGAAGAAATATAATTTTTTCTCATGCTCAACTTTATTATTATTATTATAGCTATCTTTTTATCCTGGACATATATCACGTACCCGCAAATTTCGATCGTATTTTTTGTGTTAAAAGTGCGCGTTATTCGCCGGATTTTACGGTAATGTATAAGAATCCACAACTTCAATTCTCGATTATAATGTGGTCCACTTAATTTTTTCTCAGTTTTCGAGCAGCATCACAATGATTGTGATGAAATCATTTCCTGTTCCAGTCTTTCCTGCTTAAACCACTTCCAACGTCAGATAGCCTTATGAGATTGAGCTTAAGGATACGATTGGCTATTTGATGGCTTTCCTCGTTTCAATTCTTAAAGCATTTTCTATCTTCTGACCTGTCTGTTCTCACTCAAGACTGGTTGATCTTATGTTCCGCTACAAAGGAGCTTCTCTAACGAATAACTAGAAATATCGCAAAAAGACTAAGATGGTCTGTCATCAGATTTAGATCTTCTAAGATTGTGACTGATGTAGCTGGCTAAATAAGTGGAGCAAATCTATCACGTTAAGTATCTAGTCAAAACAAATAAATATTGAATTATTGAAAATGTTTTTGTAAGTGGTGAAAATAAAATCTTAGTTGAGGATTTCGTTCTGCTTTTATCACATTCACAGGACACTTTTAAGTGTATTAGCAATAAAATACGATAACGTCCAGATCAATTAATTTGATCTTGATTAGAAATATTTCAGTTTTTTTTCTTCACATATGTAATTGTATAACTCTTAAATATTTCGTTACATAGTTAGTTGTTCTAATAACTGGGAAGAGTACTGTATTTTTATTGTTAAAGCTTAAATAATAGTTTCAAATTTCAAATGTATCTAATATTCTTTGGCGTTAAAATAACTCCCATTAATTATTGTAGGCTTAAAATACATTTATCTGATACACGGGCTCTTTGACTCTTTGATCATTAAAATGAATAGAAAAAGTAAGGAGGCTATTAAGGTCTCGTCAATTTTAATGAAATACTTATTATTTTTAAAAAGAAATAGTTCTAGTAAATAAAGATGCCTGATTAAGTTAAGTCAGAACTCAATAAAAAAATCATTTAATTATTAAATTTTAGGTCTTAAACATGGTATTTTTCCTGAATGTCATACATAAGCTGATACATAACTTTAGAGATTAATTTGGGCAGAATATATTTGTAGGGATGGGGAGGATATTTAATATTTATACAAAATTACAAAGGGTGTCAAAATTGTTAAATATATTTCATTAAAAAACATTGGAAATGTTTTTTTCCTTTAAAAATTAATGAATTAAAGCTTATCACTGATATTAGTCCTTAAATTCTTGTCCTATTTTTTTTCAATTTAATTTTTCTAAAATATTTTTATCTCAATTGTTTAGTAAAAAAATTTATATTCTAAGCTAGCGCATACATTTTTGTCGAGAAAAAGTATATATATTTTATTTTATTTAAATTGAAGGGAAAAATGGCCAAACTTCGTGAACACTTAATAAAATTTTATGCAAAACGTGCCTTATCAAATGTATTTTTTACTGCAAAATGCATCTTATCATGTATTCATTTGTGGCGGCATGCAGGTATAAATCGTGGGAAGAGGAAAAAAGATAAAACAAACAAGCGTTTACAGGCTTTATTGCTTTCTTTTGTGATATCATCTTTTCAACAGTGTAGTCTATCTTGTTCAGGCAAGTTTTGAATCATAAATGAGGAAACTCAAAGTTAATTCATTTTATAAAAGAAATATTATAATTTCAAGAGCAAGGATTTAAGAGCAAATTTATGAGTCAAAATCCAAATATAAAATATCATACTACACGCGATTTTTTTTAAAATTGCATGTCTCATTGAAATAAAGAACACATCTTGTCGAATACGAAACTTTTCATGGCATAGAATATTGATATATAGGCATAATATAATAATACTAAAATAAAAATGGAAGCATGAGTGAAAATTTAGATTTGAAAATAGCAAAAGTTTTTACTTTCATTGAGCATTTTTGAAAGAAATGTCTTTTTCATAAAGTCCTTCGATTACTATCTTTGGTTTATAGCAATGATTTCTAATTACGAATTAAGATATTTATGAGGGAAAAAGAAAGATTAGTACTGGGTGATGAATCATGCTAGCTATCAATAATATAAATTTGTTAAAATAAATTTTCATAAAAGCAAATCATCGAGCAAAATTTATGAAATCTGTGAGAAAGCTTACTTGATGGTACATCTGCAATTTTTAATGAACTTTCCAAAAAATAATTCTTGTGTTAATTACTTTTAAATTTGAATTCTACCACACAAATCCCATTACAATATTATATTTCAGAGCTGAAACAAATCTTCCTGTAATTCAAAACAATTTTACATATTTATAACTTATCTAAAAATTTTTCATTTTTTTAATCGAGAAAAGTTATGAACCAAAAGCTAATTTGAGTTAAAAAAAAATAAAAAGTAAGGCAATTTATCTGATATCCAATTTTTAACTTATTAAATATTTCTGTTTGAAAATTTTGAAGTTGGTTCTCATTTTATGTCTGACTAGTGAGTGTCTATAAAATGTTCTATAGTTTGCAATTTCTCTTAAAAAGAGCTTTTTATACTTTAAAACATATAAAATTTGATAAGCCTTTCTATTGAATCATCAGTTGTCTTACTTTGTAAGTGAGTTTATTTATTACGTCAAGTAAAATATTTTGATAATAGATTTATTTTTTCATTCAAGATTAAATAGATTCAATGTAATGTAATTTTAATAAAATTAAACTGTAGTGAGTGCTTATTTACTTATTATCTTACATTATTATCATCTTCACCTTCTTTTTTTTATTCAAGAAACTTGTAATATCGGATACTACTGTATAATATTTGATTCAATTTAGAGAAGAAACCTATGATTATGGTTCTTTGTTATTCTTTGAAAATTCTATTTTATTTATTTTTTTTATTACTTTTACGATTTTTGTAAACTGTTACTTTATAAATTAAAATAATCCGAAAAAGAAAATAAGATAATGTACCTTTCTAAATTTCAAGAAGTTACCGTTTTCTTTCATCAATGTATCCCTTCCTAATGTTTCAGCTTTATATTTTTCAGGTATTTTTTCCAAATTCAAGTCTTAGAAATTTATAAACATGAAATAAATATTATATATTTGCATAATTGTTTATGGGAAATAAAATATAAAAATTGGCCATTTTATTCATTTGTTATGTGTTATTACATTTTGATTTCTCATATTCATTTTGTGCAGATATGATAAATTATTGTAAATATATATAATAACATTATATTTAATCTAACTCATTTGTGTGTTTCTACATTCTGGCTTGCCTTACAATGTTTCCTAAAAATATTAGATTTTCTTTTAGAAAGATATGCATTTCTATAGAGAATATTTTAAAAATTAAATTATAATAAATGTTAATTTTGAAATGAAGTGTCTTAACTCTGAAGAAATTCATAGCGTTTTCCATGTTGATAAAAAAAATTAAAAAAAAAAATGTGTAATTTATAAAAACAATTATTGATATTATGTGAGACTGATTAACGCTTGAAATAAATTTTCAGTTGAAAATTATTAAAGGAAATTATTCAGTTGATTGTAGATGCGGTGAAAATTTGATTTGATTGCGCTACACTGCGAAGCTACACGACAGCTATTGGAGAAGTACCATGTAATTTTGAGCTACAGTCAAGTGATGAAGATTACACATGAGCTATCACTCCACTTTCGAAACTTCTACACCTCGCCAATGGGAGGTCTTTGAGCCTCGATATATTTAACCTGCATTGATTTCTCTTGTGGGGACAGCATTTGATCCCATGGCTCAACAGAACCAATTCCAGCTGCGAGTAGAACCACTCGCTTTATGCTTTGTGTAGGATGTATTTTTTCCTTTCAAACACATTATTATAAGTATTTTCCACATTAAACATAATGCAGTTATTTAAAAATTATGTATAAAATTAATGTAATACGACAAATTTATTAATACAGTCGGACTTCCGTTTTACGAACCTCTATTTAGCGAATTTTTCAATTTTGTGAACTTTTTCCTTGAATCAAGAGCATTTTGTGACGGGCTCACGCGTCTTTTTATTAACATGTCCTTTGGGTTCTTTAGGGCCAGAATTAATGGCAACTCTTTTCCAACCAAACCCAAGAAGTGAAGCGTGAAGGAAAGATGCAAATTAGGAAGCTTTTAAATATCAGAAGTTAGAGTAAGCGGTGTGGCAATTTGGGGAATGTTATGATAGTCCGTGATTCAATTGTGTAGTGACAGCCAACAGAGGAATTCCGTGACAGAGAGCCCTTAGGTCAAGGTGCATACCATTGCACTCCTGTGAACCACAACTGCAACTAGAATCAGATTGATCGCTACGTCATTCGACAGTAAGGTAGGAGTGACTATTTAATATTTGGATCTGAGATAGAATTTATTATTATCTAATTTGTTAGAGGTTTAAGTTTAAGGTCTTAATAAAGTCATATTAAGATCATGGAAACTTCTAGTTCTTCATTTATTAATACACCTCTAGCTCACGCTGATAATCAAGGAGAAGGGCACCCGAGGGGGGCAACTTCACAATTTTATAATTTTCTTCATAGAATAACTCCCAAATAGCGAAGTGAATTCTTGATTTAAAGAACTTTTTCTCTTGCGATTCCATTTTTTCTCCCTATTTTAAAAACATATCTGAGGATTTCAAATTATTCTCTCTTTTAACACATTTTATGGTGATTAACGGCCTTGAACTGGTTTTAGCAGGTACTTAACTCACCTAGAGCAATATAATTGCGCAATTTTTCAAATAAAATTACCAGCTTTGATCAGTGTAATGAAGTTTACAATATTCATACAATTCCTCATACTCATGAGGGATTGCATGCTTAAAAGTATTGTCTGTATGTTTAAGTATACTCGTTACTGTATAACTTTTATTGTATGTTTAAAACTAAATGTAGGCTTCAAATTAGAAAATGTCATTAATTTTAATACAAAATTATTTTTTAACGATCAAAATACAGTGTATTCCTGTACAATGTTTTTTTTCCCTTGCTTTCTATGTTGATTTCTTACTGATGGATAAGATTTATAAAATAAATAGATATTAATTTTCAAAAAGGTTTTAATAATTCCTTTTTGTAATATAATATATAGTGTTCAAGATTTCAAAATTTGTTTTCTGTGGTTTCTTAAGTACATTAAAAGATGACACTCCATTTAGCGAACTTTAGCGGGATTTAGCGACTTAGTTAAATAGAGGTCCGACTGTATAATCTAATATAAAGATCTATATTTTTCCTGCCTTTCTCCTTACGATTCTGTCTTTTCAATTTGTAAATTAAAATCTTCTGATAAATATCTCCGAAAGGAAAGAATGAATCTGATATAAATCCCTTTCTAAGTGTGTGGGAAAAAATGAAAGAGAGCGGTAATTTAACTAAAAGGCCTCTGGGCGAGCACAAGTGAATGAGTGAGAGTGAGAGGAGCCCGCGAGAAACGAATCCTTAACTCGAACCGCACAAATTCTGGTCCGACAGGTTTAAGATGTAAACGTCGGTAGCTCCAAGACCTCGTTTCTCAATGCATCGAAGTTTCTCTCCGTTTCGGCATTCACAACGCTATGGACAGAACAGGGATTGCAATAACTGTGCTTCTCTTTCTGCTTGGGATTTGGAAGACCGCAGGTAAGACTTCGTTTCATTTTGGATGAGCAGGGAGTTATTTTCAGATAAGATGAAGAACTTAACAGCACTGGAACTCATTTATAAAAATCAGTTGCTAAGAAATAGGAATATTTTCAATTTTTATTCGTGTTGTATTGTAACTGGAATTAATATTATAAGAAATAAATCAGATTTTCGTTAAGATTTTCTTCGAAAAAATTAGGAAAACTTAGTTTATTTTTTTTTAAAAAGTTGTTAATGATAGGGGGTATATATATATATATATATATAATTAAAAATAATTAAAACAAACTTTAATGTAGCACTCACTAATTATTCACAGTAAAAATATCTTTTTCTCTTCTATCTACTGCTTAGACATAGCTGGAAGAATATAATTTATTTCTTCCCTTAAGTTCAGAGATAAGAATAATTCAACTTGTGGGCATTGTGATTGGTGTAAATAAAAGCACTGAAAAAAAGCAATTAATTTTCTTACAAACATTTATTTCAAGAACATAATTGAATCAATTTTGCCCTTAAATACTCAACATTTAATAAGATATTGATGTTGGATACACAATTAATGTAATATTTTAAATGAAATCTCACTCATAGAAGAATCAATTTTAGATTTGCCTACTGAGATTCAGGTATTATAAAACGACATAAAAATGTTGAAAATTTAATATAAAAATTATTATGAAGCATAGCTACTTGTTATTAATAATAACAAGGTGTAAATTATAATATTATTTTGTTGTTGGTGTGTAGTTTAATTTCAAATTTTTACCTATGTAATCACATAATTAAATCTTATGAGAAAATTGTTTAACCAACTTTTGCTAAATAAGAATAATTTTATTTTCTTAAAAATATCTTGATTTAAGAGAAGTTTTACGTACACAACAGATGCTAATTTTAAATCTAATTCAATGCTTTTTTTGTATCACAATGTTCAGTTGGTTTTCTTTCTTTCTTTCTTTTTTTCATTTTTGCTGTAGTAAAGTAACATTATCGAATTTAATACTAAATGTGTGGATATTCAAACTGTTTTCTCACAATAAAATTAAAAATTTCAAAATTTTTTTTTAAATAAATTTTCTAGCAGTTGTTTTTTTAAATATATAATTCATTTTGAATCAATAAGTCTAAGAAATTAAAAAAATTGTTAAGGAATAATTTATCAACTTTCTTGAATAAGTTATTTACAACTGAAATACAAAAATAGCATACGAATTTATTTATTAAATAAAAAGTGAGTTACATTAATCTATCCTTCAATAAATGTTAAATAAAGTAAAAAAAACAGAGAGATTCGTCAAATAACATTGTTAAGAAAATACTTACTGTTAAAATTACGAATAAATTTGCCGCGCGTTCTGTGAATAAAATAATACATTTTGGAAAAAAAGAGACTTGGAGAGAATAGAGAGGACGAGAGGAGTGTAAATATTGTATTAAAATATTTATATCATATCTTTTCAAACGCTAAATTTTGCTAACTATAAAATTTGTAAGACTTCACTATTTTCAAATAATTTTGCTGTAATAAAAATCTTAACCTTATTTTCCGATTATTCCTCGACAAAATATGGAAGCGAGCAAATAAACAAATTTTCCTTTTTTTTTTCACTCTTACTTTGACACTTCTCCTTTCATATAAATAATTGGTTTTAAAAACATATTAAAATATATTTTTAAAGCTAGAGATATCAACTTATATTTCCTAAAAAGAAATCTCATCAACAAAAGCAAAAATACATTATTTTTGAGCAATGTAATTTTATTTTATAATTGTAGAAATCTGTATTGATTACATATAAATATATAATCTGAAGTCTTTTAAGATAATTCTAAATGATAACTTAAGCTATAAAACTGCAAGTGATGGAAATTGGATTCTATAATAAGAAGACTTATGAAATTTAATAAAGCTTCAAATAACTTTGACTCATTAGCCACATGAGTTCAAGTTTAAACAAATATAAAATCTAACTCTAAGGAAAATGAGAATTTTGGCACAAATTACTCATCTAAGCAATTAACAAAAACCTGTTAAGAAACATTTTAATAAATATTTAGATCACCACCTTAGATTCTTATTTAATAAGATCCATGTCTTGCATGAATAAAAAAGTTTATAAAAAGAAAGAAAAATACTCTTTTTTAATCGAGTTTCTAATAATAAAGGTAATAAAGGAAACAAACAGTTTTCTAAAATTATATACTTAACCGTGCCAAGTAATACTTATTTCAGTACGAAGCGATGAACGATTATGTCATTGTTTCGAGTCATTGTGCGATAACTTTTCCTTTCTTACGAGCCTTATTTTTCCTGTGCGAAGATTTTGAAGATGTCATTAATCTTCAGAACACCCTGTCCTAAGTATGAAGCAACGGGACAAGCGTCATGTTCGGCGGAGCATAGAAACCAAATGTCAAAAGAAGTAGCTGGTGTAAATATCACTTCGGCTGAAGTTGCTCATGTTAACTGAATCGCATCCAGACGGAAGAGCAACAAATTATCCTCTTGTTAAGCGTGACGGAGATCCAATTGAATTCATATGAAAAACTTGATGCTTCTTAAGACTTAGACATATGGACCGAAATTCACCAGAATGGAAGTGTGGATACATACAAACATTAACTGCTATAAAAAGAAGCAAAGAATAAATTATATATATATATTAGTCATAAGTAGTTATTTGGATCGTTCTTTTGGGTACCAATCACAGTGAAATGATTTGTATGCAGCATTTAGCCTTTTCTTACAACTATTTAAATTGTTTATATATTCGTTAGAATATATAAACTATTTTTAAAGTTAGTGTTTCAGCCGAACGAATTTAGTCTTAAAGTGTAAAGCAGCTATATTACCTTCATGTTAATTTCTTTTTTATTGCTTAAAATGTTTTATTCTATCTTACTCTCATTCTACACAAAGAATAAATTTAGACTCTTCCAGCAGAAATGAATTGATTTTAAAAATGACAAGTACTGTATATATGCTGTTAAACAGTCATATCACAATGCAAGATAAATTAATAGAACTTTACCTGAGACATTGAAATACTAAGCCTTTGCTCTTGTTTATTTATCTTGGGAGATTTAATGTGTTTCATCTTAATAACGAATGATTACTTTTAACACCATTGATTTCATTATGAAGACTAAAATGAATATTTTAAACTTCAATTGCGCTGATCTTTTAATAAAATAATGCCTTTTAAATATCATTGCCAGCACTTTACAACTATTTAATTCTATGCAAATTTCTCTACTATATAAAAAAAAATCTCGAAATAAAATACCATTAGCCGTCTTACTAATGAAAAATAATTTATCTCGAAGTATCTTTCATAAAATAAAGCCTGATAATCATGATTTTTCCAGGTAGTTTACTATCAATTGACTCAATGAGAAAACAAAAATTCTTGAAACCAAATCCAAATTCTTACTGGAATGTATCAATAGAAAGAAAATATCTATTGTTAGAAGCACATAAGTATTTATTAAAATTTCGCATTCACAGTCAATATTGTAAAACGAAAATAGCCGTTTTCTATGCCAACTCCGGATAGTCTTCGTCTTAACAGTCATTCAGGAAGTTATAATGAATAACAAAAAGATAAAGAACAATTGATGTTCAACCTCTAGCTAAAAGAGGGCATAAAATCCCAGTAAAGTACCTTCTGTTTCGAATGAATTTGATTCTTAGAGAAAGAAGGGAGTCAATCTCTCAGGGCGACAGGGACGATGACATCATGTTCTGGAACCGGTGGGTGGAGAAAGTGCCCAAACGGCTTGATTTTAATCTGAAAACACATGCTTCAGGTTCGGCAAGTTTTTTGGAGGTCGGCATCTGCAGACTTTCTTCCTTTTGCCTGGTGACCTATTCTTTTTAAAAGGGAATGGTTGGAACTACTTTCGAATTCAAAGAGTGTCGTCATCTAAGTGAAGATTTTGAGTGACAGCTGGTTTATTACATTGTCAAAATTTTTCTCGCTTTATCTTATTTTTTGAATTTTTTCGTTTTATTTTGGGTGCTTATTTGACAGTTCATCTGTTCCCTTGTTTAGTGAAGCATTAAAATAGCGTCATTTACTTTTCAGTTTAAGAACAAATTATTTTGAAAGTTTTTTAAGGGGAAAAAAGGTATTCTTTGAAATTCACTCATATGTAGCATTTTTTTCTATTTTTTTGTATAATGTATATTATTCAAATGTTTCATTAATCAAACAATAGGTATGTTAAACATGTTAATTGTTTCTTACTTAATGGGAAATGGAGTATAAAGGATTTATGGCATTGAATCTCATTCAGATGTGCGTATAAGTTTAAATAATTGTCCAATAAAATTTGAAATAACGAGATTTACTGCTCATTTTTAACTATTGTACTACTAATAATAGTCAAAATTAATTTTCTGGAATATCATTTGAAATTAATAGTTTATTTTATAAAGAAAGTTAAAATAAAAGTTTCTAAGCGTATAAAAACACGTATGATTTACATATTTCAGGGAAAAACAGGAAATAAAAAAATCTAGCTGTATTAAAATATTTAATAAAATAATTGTTGAACTTATAAAAATAAAATATATTTGAAAAATAAAAAATACATGATGTTCTTTTCGAGATTTGCAAATCATGTATCGGCCATAAGTTCAATCGAAATATAGAAATACAGACGGTGCAAAGGAACAAGTTTTATGTTTTTAAAAGTATTTCTGGAACAAGGATAACCACCGTATTCTTTCTAAATTCCCTTTGAAGTACGTGTTTAGTCAAGTATTGATTATTCAGACTACCTTAAATCTTCTCATACAAGAATAATAGACATTAAGGTTAAAAATATCTTTGCTGTGAGTAACTCAAATTTTCTCTTAGTTTTTAATCTATTTTTATATCCACTTCAAAACGAATACTACAATTCTTTTCGTGCGCCTTTATATAATTTAATAATTACTTTAATATGCATATGTATACAAAATTATTAAAACATAGGAAATGAATATAGCTTAACTTGAGTTCTTATATTTAAAATTAATCATTGAATTTTATAATTCCATTCAGGTAATTTACTCCTCTTTTTTATTGAAAAAATGTTTCTTAACTTTAAAAATATTAAATAGATCAAGCATGTATTAAACGTATTTAAAAAAAATGTAACCATCATTACAAAATTATTGTATTTAAATATTTCTCTCACACATATATCTCGATTTTTTACATTCGTTTGTGCTCTCAGCTCGAACTTTTTTTTTGTATTGCTAAATTTCTGAAATAGCGCACTTAGAGGAAATACTTTTCATACAATTTGTGTTTTATGATATTATAACCTTCATATAATACTATTGCAAATTAAAGCTGCGATAGATATTGCCAGTTTTTCTTTGTTTGACTTTGATATATTTATAATTTAAAATAAAAAAAAATATTTAAAAACATACATTTAAATATTTCCAAATAGGTAGCATTCTTTTAACAAACATGAGAAAGAAAATTTTTAATAAAAATAATTTGTATCTTTTACACCATTTCCGATAACTTTACATCATCAATTATTTACCACTAATTAAAAATGTATAAAGTAAACTTAATTGTTTTACAGGGATAAAGAAAGATTTCATAACAGGAGCGTTATGCATTATTAAGTTTAACAAAGGAGACAGATAAAACAGACATCAAAATACAAAACCGACCCGTTGAAATAATAATATTTAATATGATTAAGAAAGCTGAAACGCTTCACTGCTTCCATTATATTTCAAATTCTATGCTTCATGCGCTTGCCAGCTTAATTAAAAGGTTTGTTAAGTATCTTTTTTTGTTGTATAAAATACGAAAAAAAAAAAAAAAAATTGGATCAAGTATTCGGAAAGATTCTTAAGAAGTCTAAATATTTTTACACTACATCAGAACTTCTTTTTTTCCCCTTCAAAACTCAAGTAACGGGAGAACAGAATACTTAAAATTATTTTACCAAGAAAAAAAATACAGAGTTAAATGTTAATTCTAGCTGCCTCATTGAAGCATTGGAAAGTAATTAAAATCAAGATTTAAAACCCAGCGTTTATTTTTTTAATGAAATTTTTCATCGAGAAATGCAGTTTGAATACTACGTTAGTACTCATCAATTTTTGCATTTAAACTTTGCTGTACTTTTCTTCTTACGCACACAGTAAATGTAATAATAACTGATATTGTAGCAGTGGTATCTACATAAGCCTGTAACAGCCTCCAGCCAAGTGTGATCACTTTTGTTGAGTGGTATGTTACCCGGCTTCGGATACATGGGTCGCGGGTTCTGTCCTCCGGATAACCTCTACTTCAATATTATTGATTTTGGGCTATACAGCAGCTTTTTTTATTTGTAACAACATTTAACTGCGAAGCATTCTTTCTTTTCATCTTATTCTTTTATAACAAACGTTTTGTTTTCTTACATCTATTGCGTAGTTATAATAGGATAATAGTCTCGTCAACATTTTAATAATAATAATATCCAAATAGTTTTATAACTAACAATAAACAAAAATTATACATACCTCTCTATTTTTCAGTTTCATTATCATGTATATGTGGGGGGGGGGGGGATAAGAATGATTGAATTATAACTTAAACAAAATTCTGTACTTGCCATTTAATATTTATTTTCCCACCGTATTATTCGCGCATAAAATTAAATAGCTAATACTTTTTGAGAAAATATTACCTAACCTTCCAATTCCAACCCCATTTCATCTTCTTTTCCCAATTTTTCTTATGCCCCTACTTTCCCACGTTTTATTCTCTGTTCGAAACCTTAACTAAAAGTTGACGATTCAGCAATTATTGAAATAAATATACAAACCAACTCAAAATTAGGGACAGTTGGCGTTGGTTTGCATCGTTGAGATGTTGTTGAAAGGTATCTTCATGAAGGAATAAAAAGCCTCTTTCCCGAAAAATTCGCATGCTTCCTTCGAAACGTTACACATACATAATCATTAATGAAGTACAATAAATCGTCTCATAAATTTAACTTAAAACTCAACTAGAAATAAAATTATAATAAGATTGAATAGGCCACAGTTAAATGGACACAGTAATATATCAGCAAATATAAATATTACTCTAATAATGAATTTAGTTAATAATTAATTGGATATTTGGTTAATAATTAATTAGATACTTGGTTAATAATTAATTAGATATTTGGCTAATAATTAATTAGATATTTCAAAACAATTTTTTTGGATCAAAAGATTTATTTATTCTGCTACATTACATCTATAAGTTTAAAATGAAATACTTTGAGTGTATTTTATGATAATATATGTTTCAATGTTATATAAATTTGCTTGTTGAAACTATTTCTCAAAGCAAATTTTTAGAACCCCAAAGCTAGGAATTTTTTCTTATTAAAAATGGATTTGCAAAAAAATATTAGAAATGTCTTTTTGCAATTGCTTAGCTTACACTTTTTATGAGTTAAATATTTTTCTATCATTGCTTGTGGTTTTATTAAAAGTCTGGAAGTCAGACGTATATTTATGTTTTTTTTCTTTTCGACCTTGCAGAGTCCAATATATAGCTTTGCTTACTCGCATTATAGCTTATTCCAGAAGTGCATGTCATAAAATTTCCACTCTAAGCATATAAATGAAAATGTAGCTCTCAGGTTAATATGAATCATACATTAAAAATAATACATGGATCGAATAGAACTCGAAGAATTGCAAGTGTTGTAATTACAAAGCATTTATGTATAGTTTGAAGGACATTTCGATTTCATTTGAAAAATACGTTGTAATACTAAGGCATATTAACATTGACCTTTATTACCAGTTGAAAGCAATGCAATAAATGTTTCTTAATTGAACCATTCATCAAATGAGATTAAAGTTTCGCAAGCCTGTTGTATTAATTGGACTTTTGTTAGTATTCTTTTTTGTTTGAATTGAATCAACTGTAATTACTTATTCATCTATAAGAACATTTAACGTACAATATGGTTAAATATGCTTCACGAAGGAAAAAAAGTACAAATTTCTTAAACTCTCCTTCACGTTCTTTAGAGTACAATTATATATCTGTAATTATTTAGTTGTAATAAGCTTCTTAACATTTATTAAAATTAAAAAGTATTTAAAGTTTTATGCAGATTTTTCAGCTCGGGAAACAGTGCATTTAAGAAGCTAAACTAGCATTGTTCAATGTTGAATCGGATCAATAAGAGACGTTTACAAGAATAATTAGATACCTATTATGTAATTTTAATTAAAAATCTATTATGTAAATGTTCTTATGTAAGAACTTCATTATATTATACTTAAAGCACATAAAGAGAAATAAATATCCTTTTTATATAAGAAACTATATGAATTAAGTTTTTTTTTTTTTTTAACATTCTTGTCTACTTTTTTAAAACTTTATGCTCATAAAATTTCAAACCCGTGTCTATTTTTTCCACGTCAATTTCCTTAAATAGCTCATGCAATTATTTTTTAGACACTGCATGCGAAGATACGAAAGACTTTTAAAATTTCTTATTAACTATTATTAATATCACTAAGTTTACAGCATTCTTTCTAGCGCCTGAACTCTTTACAGAAAAATATTTAAGAAGTCCTTGACACAAAATAGTTCCAAACCTTGCATTGAAAATTTGAAACTGTTAAATGTATTTGTTATAGAAAAGACTGCTAAGAATTTAGAGAAACATCCATTGTAGTTATTTTTTACTCTGAAGTTTATTGACAAAGAATTCGTGTTTCGCTACTATCGGTGGATGTTTTAGGCGTACTCGTATTTATGCAGAATTTTATATATTGCATATAGTCACGTTTTAGTAATTTAGATTTTATTTCAGTGGTTTTGAATGTACCATTGAAAAAATTTTGTCTTCAAATTATTGTATGCACTGAAAAGCAAATGTAAAAGCAAATCAAGTAATATTTACATTTCTCGCTAGTTGAAAAATAGTCCTCTCAGTTCATACATATATTCTCACGGCAGTGAATCTTTCAATTTTTTGTGTCAAGTTATGGTAAAGTTATCTTCCGCTTTGTACTTATCACATCATCAGCTTGTTTTGAGCAACGTGCCAAGGCATTTCAGGCAGTAAAATTTTCATTACATATCATTATCCCTGGTGGCTTAGATGAGGATCGAGAAATAGACATTGTGATGAAAGCCATTGTGGCGTAAACAGAGCGTTGTCCAAATTTTGTAATAACGTTACGCATTATAATCACAGAAATTGGGATTTTTGAATAAATAATTTTATTTTTGAAATATACTCCGCGCGTACGTAAATTATATACGTAATTTATTGCATCGAGTAAAACTATAATTTAAACAGAAAAATTATTTATGCGTAGTTTTTTTTTATTAAAATTGCGTGTTTTAATAGTTTTTTAAGTCTAAATTTATGCATTCATGGAAGTGAATTACTGGAAGTAATTTATTCAAAATAAAGTTGTAGGAATTGAATGGACTGAGACGGATGAAATTTTTAACTTAAACTCTATGTAAACGCGAAAGACAACACCAGTTCAAAACATTTAAAATACTTATAAATCCATCTAAAATTCTAGGATATTGAAAAAGGGAAGGTATTAAATATATATATATTTTTTTCTAGAAATGACTTTTTTCGAAAAAAATATAAAAACTGGCAATTATAAACATTTAGAAGTTGCTTCAATCTATCCATGCTTTAATACTGAAAGGCGTATTTCTTAAGAAAAGCATAATAGTATAAACCTTTCTTTCTGTTATATTTATATCTGTTCTAAGATAATATAGAAGATAGTAGATCACAAATTAATTCGTAATTTGTTGGCAAGTGAAATGTTTTTAAAAAAAATCTGGAAACTTCAATGGCAACATTTGTTTTTGATGTTCTACAACTGTTCGTTAAAAGTATAAAAAAATCTTTTACCATATTTTATAAAAATATTTGTTAAAAGTACATCATATATTTAAAAAAAATTATTTCTGAATCATTGAAAAAGGCCTCTATTTGAAACATTTGCAAAGTTCTTGAAAAAAATAATAAAGTTAGAAATAGAGTCACAAAGATATTAAAGTATAACATTCCATTTAATTTTATTATATTTCTGTGATACATCGAAAAAATAAAAACGTTATACTTCCGAGGTCACATAAGGTTTGAATTAAGCATGCATTGTAATATTTCACTAACGAAGAAAAATCAAATTTAGTTTAAAAAATGAATAATAAATTGTAGTTACATTTTTTTCGAAGATTCACCTTGAGGATATTATGTTTAAATTTCCAAGTTCACTATGTAACTTTCTCCGGTTATAGGTCAATGTCTAAGAAATACATTTAGAAACATCATGATTTATAAGTTGAGGGTAAAGTTCAAATTTGGAATAGCTGCTTGATTAGCATATTTTTCAATGAAATGAAAATTATTATTGAATTCAGCGAGTTAACCAATCAATGTTTACTTAGGATTGGTATGCGTAGTAAGTGTTGATACAGTGTATTTCCTTTTCTGAAATCACACATTATCTGAGGTTGTATGTAAAATAGATGCCAATAAAAACTACGAAAAAAAGAAAATGCCATGTTAGAGTATATACGTAGAAAAGAAATTTTTTATCGAAATTTAACATAGAAACTTAATTCATTTGTCTATCCATAAATTCAAAGACTGATGAAAATAAGTATTCTAAAAAATTATAGATACCATATTATTCCGGCATATAACTCGCCTCTATACTTTCAAACTGTATTTAAAAAGTTTTCGGTATATTCGCCGTTTAACGTGCACCATTTCCTACGAAGAAACCTAAAATGTATACATATGTGCAATAAATGATCTTGTCTTTTGAAATCTAGATACAGTGCGTTAGGGGATGATAAAATCATGAAATTAAATTAAATATGATATAATTAAAAAGTCCTCAAAATGTAGCATATCAAATACTCTAGATGGAACGAAAGATGAATATTTATTTTAACAGTGATGGTGGGAAAAAAGATGAAACAGAATTCAATGAGGGTTTTAAAGATATAACGGAAAACAAACATGACAAACTTTTCATGTTACCCAATTATGAAATTTTGGATAACCTGAATGTCATTCATTTTAAATAAACAATATTTAGATATATATATAGAAATCTACTTTTTTTATACTAGTTTTTTCTTTATTTTTAAGCATATCATATTTATATTCAGCGTATAACACGCATTCGTAAATATTTATCTTATTTTTGTATTAAAAGTGCACGTTATACGCTGGAATATACGGTAAATATTAAAGAACTTTTCTCTTTATTAATATTTGCAAGTGAATGCTTAGAACACTTAGAATTCCTCAATTAGAGATTAGAGATTTATCAAGAATATGAAATAAATTGAGACTGAATATATCCTGATGATTAATGCAGTGTATAGATGGCTGTTGACAAAGTATTATTTACCTCCCTTCCCCAACAATCCCCCCCGGGGGGGGGCGCATTTTCACCAAAATACTAAGTTTTCTCATATTACGTTGTTTGACAACATAATTGGTACGAAGAATCACGCAAATTAGTAAAAACATCCTTAGGCTTGTAGTTTTCCGTGAAAAGGAATCTCATACGGAATGAAAATATGCTATTTTTAGAAGTTTTAACCTGAGGGATAACATTATTACCAGGTGTGAATATCCCAAGGGCACAGAAGCAATTTAAGGATTAAGATGTAATTTGAGAGGCAGGAATTTTTATCCATTCTTAATTACTTGAGATACGGAAGATGAGAAAATTTATTTTCTTTTAATAGCGGTTGAATTTCTGCACACGTTTTTAATTATCAATGTAATTAATAAGACTTTATTTATAATTTTTTAGAAGTCAGTATAAAAAGTTGGAGAATTTATGTTACCTTTAAAAATTTGAATAGCAATTTTTTTTTTACTATTTTAAATCCTCATGAATCAAAGTACATAGTAGATTAGCGTTTGCTTATTTATATGTAGTTTTTATTGCATCAGATGCTTATTAAATTCGGCTAATTTGCTCGATTTTTGGTTTCAGAATTCAATAGTTTCCCTTATAAGACTATAAATGTAAAAAGTTTTCCTATTTAAATTTCCAGTTAAAACTAAAATTAAAAACAATTAAAAAATTTTTTACGAACAAAGCTCTGTGAGGTAAAAAAAAATTCTTATAAACGCAGTTCTAAAATCAACACCTTGTTCGATTTTTTTTAAAAAATAAAGAATAATTAAAAAGGCTAAATTTTATTCTTTTACATATTATCTTTTAAAAAAAATAATTTTTTTTTGAAATTCCTAAATAGAAACTTAGTTCTCTATTATGCTATAAAAATAGACAAAATAATTCGTAGAAAAGAGTTTTATGCTTAATTGTAAAACGTTCAAATTTCTTTCTTGATAACTAATATTTTTATTTCTATCTTTGCCGTTAAATTTTCTGGTTATTTAAATTATGGCATATCAGCTTAAACTAGAGCAGTAAAAATATTTGCAAGGAATGCTTTATTCTTTTAATAACTATCAATTTGTAGCTGATATTCAGTTATTTTTACTGTTCGAATCGACATAGGAATGTGGAGGACATTTAAATTTCAAAAATAAGTGACAATCAATCCTTTTCAGAAAGCTTATAACAAATTTTATTCACTTACAATTCTTTTTGTTTTTTGCCTCCAATGCCTTTTTAATGCAGTTTGTACCTATTTATTGTCAACGACCTATATTTTCTTTATCATCTTGTTAGTATTACTTCTTTTTTTGAAGAATAATAAAAATGTCCTTATCGTTAGAATAAAATGCAAAACTGGCGGTGCATGCTTAATCTTCCGCAAATACCAAATAGACCGTATACTGCCAAATTGATTTAATGCATTTATATTTATCGTAAAAGAGGTAAACATTTTGCATCAATCTAGTTAAAATGATATATATTTAATATTTCGCTTATTTTATAAACTATTTGTAACATTTATTATGAAAAAAGTCACTTTATAACAGTATAAGAAAATGGTGTTAAATTATTCTAACCATTAGTTTTAAAAATAAATTATCTCTTTGTCTTTAAAATTACCAATTAGAGAAATCGGATATACATTTCCTCTATCATTAGTAAATATGACTTTTCAACATTATTATCCCATCTCATTTTGTAATTTTAAAATCGAAATAAAATATTTTGTTCTTTCAAACAATTAATGGTCACGAGCCCTTAAGGAACAATAAATTATTAAACAAGATGTGAATTTTTTGTAGTTTATTTTTATTGCTTTATTTAGTATGATTTAAGTCTGTACTAACTATTCTACATCTACCAAACAACCTAAGTTTATTTTCCAAATTTGTTTAGGCAAATCTGTATGTACAGAAGGGAACAGAATTTTTTAGTTAAACGAATAACAATGCTCTTCGACGTAGTTTCGTTTATGAACAACATATTTTTTATATGATGAAAATATCGCTAACTACTATTGTAGCTGGTGCGCATCAAGTTTTCAATACATCAAATTTGTACTTGGGATTTTTTTAATCCATGGATTAGTTCAGTTAAAACTAATTTTTTCTCTAAGTCTACTAGTTGTATTCTAGTTTACTGAACTCTAAGGTTTATAAGGCTTACTTTTATATTAACTCTCAAGCCAAGAGTATAGGGTTATTTTTGTAGTAAAATATGTAAGCAGCTGTTTAACTCTTAGTTCTTCTCTTATTCATCTGGAAATACTTAAATTATATACAAAAGATTTAATTTATATTCATCAATGCTCTTTGGAGTCAGATTTTAAATTTATAGTTTAGGTACATTTGGTTACGATATTAAGTTAAGGATTGTAGAATTTGATGTCATTTGAAGGTCGAAGATATCGAACATTTATCTTTTGGATATATTCAGCTATATATATCAAAATGTGCTTTCAAAAATTTAAATTACTTACACTTTAGGTACTTTCAGTGCCTATAAAAGTAGGTTCAAGGATTTGTATTGTGTGAATATAGAAGCTTTATTCACATAATCTAATTAAAGTCGACACACCCTTTTTACCAAGCTGCCTTGTGCTTAATAAAAACATGTTTCTTAACACATTCTTTGTTCTCGTGCTACTTAAAACAAACGGAAGTTTCGGTTTTGAAGGGTTCTTGAATAACGTGCAAAAAATAGGCATTAAAATGGGAACAAAGTATGACGGTATATTTAATTTTATTAATACCTTCTCTGATAATATCGTCAACCTTGATTTTTACAGTTAAATGATATAATTGTTAGAAAAACTTCAAATAAGAACAAAAGTTCTGTTTTTTTCATTGTGTTGGCTTATGTATTAAAAAAGCTATAGCAATTTCAAAACTTAACAAATTTTCCTTAACCCCTTAACCGGTTTGCCCGTACACCGTACGGGCTACCGAAAGTTGACCGCAACTGGTTTGCTCGTACTCTGTACGGGCACTGATATTTTTTCTCTGTCTTTTATTTGCTCGTATTTTTTTTTATTCTTATAATGTGATCATTATTGCTAATGTTTTTAAGAGATGCATGGTACATGGTACTGCTTGTCATCCAGGATTTTCTTTGTGATGAAGGCGGGAATTTTTCTTTGAAAGTAGGAATTCAAATTCCTGAAAATTTTCGATAAGAAACGAGGATGAGCAAGACAATGTTCAGTTTGTTGCTTGAGAAGAATCGAGAATGAAAAGATGAAAAAAAATACCGATATATTTCTGTCCCCATTGCAATGTAAGAATTTGTATTACACCATGCTTCAAATTGCGTTTGTATATACGTGCACACACACAAAACCCTCAACCGTTTGGAAAAGAGGTAAGAACATGAAAATATTTTTGGTAAGTATGAGAGAAATTCTTTCAAGATAAATGAGACATTCTTCTTAGAAAACATATAAAAAACAAACATTTAGGGCTTTTGTGTTCAATTACAAAATAAAAAAAAAAATAGTTTGAAAACTGTAAAACTGAAAATTAAAATAAAATTCTTCCATTTCACGTTCTATAAAGTACTATGCTTAGGTATTTGCAATTAAAAATATGACTTTTTTGTAAAAAAAATTTGGGCAAAAACAATTGATCGGTTAAAGGGTTACACCGAAGAGAGAAAAAAAATGATCAAAGTTAATATGACTAAGAAAGTTGAAAAACGTGTGCTTAGGTGCATTAAATAAAAAACAAAATGATAATCTTATCAGTTTTTGTTTCGATTGCCTTATAATCTAGAAATTTCAAACTCCTAGATAGGGAAAAAAGCAGGAAATAACCGCCTTTTCTTTATCAGACATTTCACAGCTTATTTTTCCTTTACTACTTTTTTTAATAAATTATTATTTTCTGATCATCAAAATCTCTGATACCTTAAAAAGAAACGAAAAGCTTATTTCACAAAAATTCAAGCTTGCACAAATAGAGCTTTGCTTTCGATTTTATGTTCTTTTCATATGTAAATATTTAGTAAATAAATTTGAAAAAAAAGTATGCTACTTGCTTCACAGCAAGATAAAGCGTTGATCTGTTTCAACTTTTGAATAATGTTTAGTTAAAGAAATGCTGATTGATCATTCATGTCTTATTATTATAAGCATATATTCCTTTTATGCAAGTGTTTGGGAAAGAATAAAACTCGCAAATACAAAAAACAAAAAAAACAAAAAAACCTTCATGAAATAGTAATTGAAAAAAAAGAAAGAAAGAAACAAGTTAAGATATAAATATTCAATATTTTCTATTAAAATTCTTCACAGATACACATTAAAAGGTATTTTTAGTGTTCTTTCATTGCATTGCATACGTAATGCAATTCAATATTAAAATATTTATTTTCTGCTTAAACATATGAAGCATATATTTGTATAACATAGAGATGTTGAAATATATATCCTGAGTTAAGAAATTTAATTATTGTCCCCGGAAATAATTTTACATTTTTAAATATGACTGTAAATATATAAATATATACTACAAACGAAATATTATTTTTTAAAAAGAATTATTTTTAGTATATTATTGAAAATATATATGAAAATTAAAGAGTATTTTTGTGTAAAACTAAATGCTCATTCTCTAAGTTCGTTATATTGTAGAGAACAGAATTATTATTATGAAGAAATCAAACTGCTGAGTAATTTATTTTAGAAGTTCGCATAATGCAGAAATTTTATACTCGTGTTGCAGCATTATTAATATAATTGTTTTGATTTTTTTTTATATTCTCCTTCTATATATATTCCCCTTATGGAGATAAACCTTCCACAAATAAAATTTCAGCATCCTTTTATATTTATCTGGCAACCATCTGCTTCTGTTTTGTGGTACCACATACTCACGACAGATATCATTTCAAAAAATTATCTCAAAATTATGTGTGAGAATGATAATATAAAACTTTTAGTGAAACATAGCTAAAAACAGTATTCACACACTTGACCTACATAGCACCTTGTAGAGACGCATGGAAAGTTCAATGTTCTAATTTCTCCAAAAATAAATAGGACTTTCCATACTTCCTAATCTTTTAACATCATTTTATTTTGTTGTTGAATGTGTCGTTGCCTTCACAATTCGCTTTCTAACACGTACAACACCTCTGGCGTTTCACTTGATCTTTACGCTTCTAGTTCAACAGCCGGAGGGGGAGGGGGGGGTGGAAGCGTAGAACAATGATACTACACACTGTTGTATCCACTTTTGTGACACAGACATACGATATTCTGTTTGCGGTTACGCGAGAAATTTTTCTTTTTTCCTTTTTGTGTTTATGCGAAATACTTTTGTTATAATACCGGGAAAGCATTTTTTTTAAATGCTGTTTTTAGAACATTTACTTTGATCATGCGATCGATAAATTACAAAACAGCTATATTCCTTCAAGTTTAGTTTTTTCATTTCATTTTTGTGAAACAAATTTTACTGAAAACATATATGTATTTTACAATCTATATGTGAACCGGAACCTTTTCAGTGTTCCTGAAAAGTGTGTTTGCATTAAATTCAAGTTAGATAATAAGCATTATATATTTTAAATTAATTTTGAATGAATTATAAAATTTTAATTCGGAGTTAGAAGGGACTTATTCATTTTTATTTATTTAAAACCAATATGAGAATAGTGTATATATTTCCAGAATAAGCAGGCTTGTGAAATTGATTTTAAAAGGTTTTATTTATATTTAAAGTAAATTTTTATTACTAAAACATCAGAAAATTTATAGCATGATGGCTTATGATTAATTTGTTGAATACTTCTACTTACAAGGTTATTTTAAAAGTTTTGTGAGTAGTTCAGTTACACCTACTTTTTTTTTAAATTTCATTTCAACTACATGTGCTACATTAGATGGAAAAAAAACTCAAAAGATTATTTGTGCTTTTTTTTTTCTCATTTAAGTTGACGTTTAAGGTGTCTCAGGGGTGTTAACTTCGTCTCCATGGGGGGGATACAAACACTTTTCAAATAGATATAATTCTTTGAAATTAAAATTAAATTATTGGAATCTTTTACCCATTGTTTATAAAGGAATAAGGCTTCAAAAAAGTACAAAATGTTTAAAATATAGTAATAATTTTAAAAGTTATAAGCATATAAAATTAAGAAATATTTCTGTAATTAATATTAAATAAATTTTACATTGCGCATGCTATTTTCTAAAATAGTAGCCTTTGATGTATAAAACTTAACAGAATTATAAAATGTACCATACTCTATAAACCCTACCTAATTTAAGTATTATATATCTTTTGTATTTCAAAATATTTGAAAAATAGTGAATTTTTAAAAAAAAAACTTAAAAATGTAATTTTTTATTTTTAAAAAATATAATTTATTATTTTATTTATATAAAAATAGCTACAGTGTAATAAGGATGTATTTAACTTTATAAATTAACTTATTGCTATTAATTAGAGCTATACTATTTTAGAAAATCTGATGCCCAACGTAAAACTTAATTAATATTTCTTACAAAAATGTTTTCATATGTTTATAATTTTTTAAATTATGATTATATTCTAAGCATTTTACACGTTTTTGAAGTCTCATTCCTTCATAAATAATGTGTAAAAGCTTCGAATTATTTAATTTTAATTTCAAAGAATTATATCTATTTGAAAATTATTTATATTTTCAACCTCTGAGACCTCTTAATGTTTTAAATTATTATAGCTGGGTTTTGCCAATGTTCGATGTTTCAAGGATTAAAATGCAACAAGCAGATTATTTCTCTTTTATAGCTATACTCGAACTTGTTTCTTCATTATGTAATGATTACTTGTAGATACAAAATAGAATTAAAACATACTTATAGACAAATCCTGTATGTTTACTCAAAACTTACTCTTTGTTTATAAGGTATTAAAATGATTCAAAACTTTAAAGCACACGGAAGTAACAGTAGGATTAGAAAAAGGGCTTTGAATAGAGCGGAAAGAGACGAAGAAATCGTGTTATTGTTCATTTTCTGAGAAAGAGAAGAAAAAATTTCAACACCAATTATTCTTTATGCTTTTTATTCCTTACATTATCAGGTCATTTATAGCTTAAGATATTTGGAAATTTAAAATCCTCTTTGAGAAGTCTGTTTTTTTCTTTATAGAAATACTTTCATTTCTTTCAAAGCTTTAAGGATTAGTTTTGTCACAATAAAATTTGATTTACTTCATTTCATAATTAGAATGTTTCTTTAGGATTTGAAAGGAAATAATTTGTTTTTCGTCAATTGATTAAAATATGCGATGTATTTGGTCTTTTAAGTAGAAGAGCGTTTGTGTGCATTTAATTGGGCATTTTACAAATAAAAAAGATCCACACACACACACTATGACATTTAAGTGTGATATTTTAGCCCAGTTTTTTTTGGTACTTTTTTTAAAATAAAAATGTTATCAGAAAGTAATTATAAGAGTAAGTTTTGGAAGAAATTATATTTTTAATATTAAAATATTCAGTAGAAAATTCTGATAGTTAGATTAATGTTATTAATTATAGCACTTTTTTCAAATAAAGATTTACAGGAACTAAACCATATATTTTTAAGATTGGCTTTATTTGGAAGGTTGTTCCTTATTATCTATTTATTATAAGCAAAACTTTTGATTTCTCGGAGATCTTGTTATTTGATTTTTTTTCTAACTGGTAAGTATATAAATGTTCACCGTTTCTAGTGTCTCGTATTTAACTAATTTTATATCTTCCAAAAAAAAAATTTAAATATAGTTACATCAAATTAATTTTAAATAAATACTTTAAAACATTTCTTAATCTAGTTAAAAATAGTTACAAATTCATGTATCAGGAATGCATTTATATATTTCTAATAAATATCATCTGTATTTAAAAGCAAAAGAATATACGCTTGGAATATTCTTTTGCTTCTTGGTTTATTCCTTCTTCAATATGCGCTCAGAAACTAGTTTTAATTAAAATTATTTACGAAAACCTCTTACTGAGTTTTGCCTTTTATAGCTTTAAGAGTGTAATTAAGATAAAAGGAAAAAGTTCTAAAGTAATTCCAAATAATATTTTATGCTGCTTAATGAAATCTACAGCATTCAGAAGAAAATATTCATGTTTCCATAAATTTTTATAGTACTAACGTATTTATATAGATTGTTTTTCTTTTGCTTTTATTATACGGGCCGTTTAAACTATGTATAGGAGTGTCAAGATTCTGGTGTTGGAATAATTATTTTTTAAATTACATGAGTTGCATATGTGTGTGAATGCGCTGCATGTCACACGTAGGAAACCTATAATTGTTTTATGTAATAGTTTGTTTTACTATTGGTCGAAAGTATTAGTAGATTATACATGCTAATACTTGTGTAATTTTGTTTAAAAACAATAATTTATGAGTAAGTTTTGTGTGAATAGCAATTAATATGAAATAAATCATTTAAGTAATTCGTTTCCTTAAAAATATTTTAAGACCATATTGCTTATTTGACATCTTTGATCTCTCTTTGTTGTAAAATGGAAATTTAAAATAAATTAATGCAATTATTTCCATACTAACTAAATTATTTTACTTCCTTGATTATCAAGCGATTTTCAAAAGAAATATTTTAAATATAAAACAACAATATATATTAAGGCTCATGTATTTTTATAGTGATGCTTTTCTTTTAAAAATATGATAAAAAAATTATGTAATTTGAAATTGTTAAGAAATTTTATAAGTTTAACCAATAACATCAATGAACTCATAATTATTTTTTATTGAAAAAAACATCGTTTGAAACTGAATTAATATGGTTTTCTTTATGATAGAATTGAATAATTTCAATATTATTAATATTTTTAGCATCGATTTATAGTATTTAAGTAATAGGAAGAGTAACTGATAAATTATGAATTATCAAATTTGTAAAGATAAGGTTTTCTTGACAAGAGTGATTTTCAATTTGATTCACACAAAAGCAAACCAATAAACTTGAAAGATAATGTGTATTGCATTTAAGTAAATATTGAAAGATGCTATCCTAAAATAAAATCCATGTAGTTAAGATAACACAGAAAGCACAACGTAGCTGGGAGAAAGTTTTAACGATTTTAGATTTAAAAAAACGGAGGAGTGGGGTGGATTGTTTTCTGAATTATTTGTACAATTGTTTAAGGACGGATATGTAAGAATCAAATACACAGTTTTCCCTTGAATCTTTTAAGTATTTAATATGAATTTCTAACTTTATTTAAACCATTTTTACCAATGTATTTGGTTATAAAAATAAAAGCTCAAAATTTAACTTTTTAAAATTTTTTTTACTTACATGCTCTGAATGAATTTTTTTTTAAACCCAATAAATTATTCACCTTGATTAAATGGTATTTATAATCCTAATCTGAAGTAAAATGGTCAAAAAATAAATAGCATGTTAGAAAGTTTTTCCATCAACCAGAAAAAAATAAATAAGATGAACAGTAAACTAACTCTCTTGGTTTTTAATGGTGAAAATTCAAACTATGTATTTGACACAATGAAATATTCTCATATTTCAATGGAGTATTTCATGGCTTATTTTGATAGAAAATAATTAACGCTGTGTAGTATTAGGTAATGATAACGGTCTTTTTTTTTTTTTCGCTTAGTGGATCTCGAAACGTATTGTAATAAAAATTATCTTATTTTTTAAAAATTAAAATGCCAATCTAGTAAAGATCGGTTAAGTAGTAAAAAGACCGTAGAATTTCCTAATCAGAAAAATCTAGCAAGGAAAAAAGTAAAAACAAAGAAGTCTAGTTTTTGAATGCGTAATATTCTTTATTTGTTATCCTATATAAACGTTCTCTTTGAAAACAATTAATTATCAATAAAATTTCAAAACTTCCGGTTCATAACTGACATTTTTCAGACATTATACCTATTAAGTTGTCGAAACTAGTTCAAAACATACTGAACGATGAATGAAATATATGATAAATTAGAAGTGAAATATATTGACAATTCTACTATTTTAAAAATTGACTTGAGAAAACAGAAAATTCTTTATCTATCGATCTTTGCTTTTTTTTATTTTCCTTTTAAAAAAACAATAACATGAAGTTTATTTTAACGAACAAATTAATTAATATCTTCAATGATAAATCAGGAGCTTGGATTAACATGGGTATAAGTTATCAAAGATGACCAAAGGCTTCCAAACATATTACAGCCAATATAAAAATAACGCGAACAAAGTATGATATTTATCTATGGTCACAAAGAAAGAAAACTTTCAGAATTTTCAAAAATACAAATCATTATTCATCATTGTTTTATTAGTATGTGTCTTTAAGTAACCTCCCTTTATTCAGTGTTTAATTTTTAAGACATAAAAAGGTACATATAAAATTTTCACTATAGCCTAACCCCTAGACATTTAAAAATTTTATGCCAAATATGTTATGCGAACAAAACAATGCTACATAATTAATTACAATTTCATAAAATTCTACTAGCGGTGATGCAAAATTTTAATTTGAAGTAGATAATATGATTGCATACATGTTAGGGAATGTCTTCATGTTCATATAAATTTCAAATTTTTAATAGAAACATAGCACGCTCAGGTTTTGACAGCATATTATCATACAAATATATAATCGAATGAATTCGTTTAGTTTACGTACAGACGTCATATTTTCCGATTTATTTCAAAATAAGAAACTTAAATATTTGTTTCCTTAAATTCAAATACTAGTTCGTAGTTATATTTCAGTTACGAAGATAATAAGAGTTTTTTCAAATAATTTTGCAGTTTAGGTCATTGATGTTATTTCTCTGTTCAAATGATTAATATATATGCGTGAGAAATTCTTTCTTTAAATGTCTAATATAACTTTTATTGGCGTTGATGGTAAAAGGATAATTATCAATTTTTTTAAATAAACTAGGTGTTGGAAAATGTAAATGAAGTTTATCTTTTTCTAAAAATGTTTTCACGATAATAAATTGTTACGTATAATAATAGTTTTCCTCTCCGGAAAAACAATCAAATGCTTTAAAACTTGTTTAAAATTATACAAAACACCTTACTTAATATTTGTACAAAAATGCATAAAACAATGCCTAAAGTAGTATTCCTACCTTAATTCATTTCAAAATATTTGTATTACATAGCTCGTTAACTATAATTGCTTTTTAATACATATACAGTTTTTTTTTCTTAAATTGATGTTTTATTTCCTTATCCTTTAATGATTTCCTCTATCGATTATAACGATTAAATTTAATATGATAGCTTTGATATTAAAGAATATATAGCTTGTTAAATTACAAATACAATTATATATTTAAAAATAGCTTAGGGGATTTTAATATTTTGTTATGAAGAAAATGTTAATTGTATATGAGGCTTCTTACCAAAACAAAAAGTGAAGTTATTTTTCAAATTATTATTGAAGCATAAATAAAATTGATAAAAATTAGAACATTTATTTGGAATTAAAGAAACAATTAGCAAATATATACATTCATCCTTTATTATCATCAAAATTTTTTTAATATATCACATGGGCACCTGAATGTGAAAATTAAATTTAGTTTTTTTTTCTGTAATTCATTTCCTTAAAATATAAAATTAAAAAAAAATTAAGCACACGTTTATAGTACTTCATTGAAATAATTTGTCGTAAGAAATACTTACCCCCCAAAAAAGGTTTTATTCTAAAAGTTTCTTGTACGATATTTTCATAATTTTATTATTCTAAGACAGTATATAATACAACCAATAACTTATCCTTTCACGTAAAGTTTTTTTTTATTTTCCAAAGCATTATTTTATGATTCTCAACCACAAAAAACTTTAAATCTGAATTATACAAAAATATAAGTGAAAGAAATGTGTTAAACAAATGTTTTTAAGTTTCTACTTTGCGAACAGTGTATAATTCTTACTGCAGCTGTAATTTTTTTAAAAAATTCTTTTTAAAAATATTTTTATCACATTTCAAAATTCAGTTTAAATGAAGAATAAGTATAAATATACTTCTTACTTGATGTTTTTAATAATATTTTCCTATGAAGAACACTATAAGGATTTTATACGTACAAGAACTATATTTTATTTCATTATAATTATTCAATCACTCGTTCTGTGAAAGTGAGAATACAATGCAAGTTAAAAGATAAAACCAACTGCCGTGAGAAAAATTTCTAAGTCATATAACAATCACGTTTAGAATAGTGATTACTTGATATGGGATCAAGTAACAACTTTTCTTTCAAGGTTATATGTCGCAACTGTGAGCTCTTTTTATGAATCCAAAGGTAGTGAAACATTTCAATGCCATTCTACAAGATCATGTTAGATCGTAAAATTGAAGATACATACTAATGGCCTGACTAGTTCTTCAGAAATGTGTAAGTAGTAATTTCTAGCCGGATGTATTTGCCTGTAGGTTAGAAATAAAATTTGGTACCTGAAATTTTAGATTAGATTTCGAAACTTTATGTGCATACATCTCATTCACATTTGTTCTGTAAATAATTGTTTTAATTCATTCCGGGTTTTTTTTTCTTTAGTTAAAAATTCTTCACAGGAAAAAAAAATCAAATAAATATTTAAAAATGCTACTTAATGGGGATTTATAGCAGTCCTTTCAATGTAAGTAAGCCCTTGCACTTGTAATAAAACAGGACTACTAATTAATTGGATCTTTATTACATCTTTTCGGAGATAACATAGAAAAAAAATTACGTTTTTCTAAATATACTTTCATTTATATGCATTTATATGAATACACCAACAAAAAATCTTTGGAATTCACTAAATTCTATTTTTTTTCGACATTAAATGAATCTTTTGTAAAACTTTAAATTGCTTTTTTGTGGTTGATATTTAAAGAAAACTTAAATATGTTTAAAAAGTTAAATCAAGAATTTTAAATTTCAACGGGGATTACTATTATTATACAAATGGTAGAAATATAACACCGGTTAAATAATCTTTTGTAGCAAAATAATATTAGTTATGAGTCACCACTTCTATGAAACATTAAATATTTAAATACCTTTAATGAACCATTTTTTATACAATTACTTTTTCAAAATAATTGAATACATTATAATGTGATATTTTCAGCTATTTTATCGATAGAAAAGATAATATGTTTTATATATAAATAATACTGCGAAATATACTGAATGAAAACTATTTAAAGGTTTCCCAAAGGTTCTCAACAAAAGTTTAAACCATCAAAATTAATTTATATATTTACCACCTATGTATTATATTATACATTGATGTTATTGAAATTTTGGTTTACTATGTGTAATTCTAAAGAATTTCTGTTAACAATTAACAACTACGTTTTTCTAACTCATGAAATTAGACTGCCCATGTAGCTGAACGAGATATATTCGAAAAAAATGTGGTATATTTATACAGAAAGAACATTTTAATAATTTTCTATTTCGCCTATATACAAATAAAGGTATTTTTTATTATTAATACATATTATCTAGCTTATAAGCAGTTTTTACATTTTTTAGTCATTATTTAAAGCGAAATATAGTGCTGTATAATAATATTTTTAAAAAATAAACTATTATTGAAATCACAAAAGATGCGTTCTATTTAGATTGTAAATATGTAATTAAAAAAATGCATTTTCTGCACTATTTCAGTCAGTATCGTTTGATCTCAATTTAAAAATACAACGAATTATCAAAACCCAATTTAAAAAAAATACGCACAAAATAATACCACTTCACTGTTTTAGAAAATTATTTTACAAGCCTCCGTTTCTTATGTTGCAATAATTAGAATTTCAGTAGATTAACGTATTATTTTTTTCAACATTAGAAACGCAATGTTTCTGAATGAAACGAGACACATTTATCAAAGACGAACTAAATTGAGCCGTAATCTAACTTCTACCACAGATGAGTCACAAATACATTATCGGGACAATCAGCGTTTAAATATAATCAATCATTGTCTAAGGAATTGGACCTGATGGACTTCCCATTTTTATTATAAGGAAATCCCTTTGACTATTAAAGACTATGTAGTTTTATTTTTGGGTTAACACATTCCCATTTTTTTTCCAAATAATAGTAAAATAATGTTATTGATATAATTTTCACGCATTATTATGTGTATTTTATCCGTTGCTAATTTTTTCCTTAATCACGGCATTTTCAGGAAATTATTTCCTTAATGAAACTAAAAGAAGCTTCTAGTTGAACAACATATTTTTGATTAAAGAAGAAATACTTTTCTGAAAATAATTGTTCTATTACCTAAAAGACATAAAAGTGTCTTAGCAGACTGTTTGGCTGAATTTTTGCATAGAGGGATGTTTTGAAAAATGTAAAGTACTCATCGAAACAGATTTAAATTTTGCTATCTTATACAATGATTATAATATGTTAATTTTATTAATATTTTGATTTGCTAAACTGTTCTAACGAATTTATTTTGTTTTAGTCATACTCAACCTTTTTATTCCCCTTAGAAAAAGGAAATCATAACATTTTATGTTATATTTGTTGCACTGTTGAGTTAGTTTTGCACAACTGGACATTTTTTGAAAAAAATAATTTAACTGTCCTAGATGCGGTTCGTAATGATTGTCACAGTTCTCTGCATTTTTTAAAATTGTTCTTCAAAAACTTCTCTTTAGACTACGCCCCTTTTCAGTTCTACACATTATCCAAATCATAAATAAGCTTGAAGTGAGAAATTATGAAAACAATGTCAAAGAACTCATTTTCAATGCTTGAGAGGATTCTTTCAAAAATAGGAAGTCAAGTTATTGCTACACCCTCTAATTTAAGCATCATTAAAAAATTCAAAGCGTAATGAATGAAATAATAGGAAACAAAATTTACGCAATAAATTGATCTTAAAATCTTGAAATTTTTTTGTTTAAAGACAATGCTAAATACAGACTATGTTTTTAAACAATTGAAACTAGATTTGTAAAAGAGACCGAAAAGAGACACTAAATTTTGATTGATCATCTACAAAATATTTGAATAACTTACTTAAATCGACATTTAGTTTGTCTTAATTAATATTTATATTGTTAAGGGGTCACAGTACCATTCGATTGACAAAAATCGGTCAAAAATTCAAATAAATACCTTCTAGCCTAAAATATATTCTTTAAAAGTTTTTCTATAATTTCCCAAAATTTGAAAACTCTAGTTAAAAAAAAATCTGAGTTATTACAATTTTTATGTTTGTTTTTATTCACATCCCCAAAGCAAATGAAAACTTATAAAAGCTATAAGCGGATTTATCTCAGAAAGAAAAAATATTTCATTTATCTTTATTTAAAATTCTAGTTTTTTTTCTATCGTGCCAAATGCAATGAATTTTTTTTTACTTATTGATATTGGTACATGTAACAATAGTTGGTATGCATTTTTAAATCTAAGCAATACCTATTTTCTTAAAAATAGTTAAGTTCAGAGTTTACATATTTCTTAAAAAAATTTCAATAAACATTTAGGAAAAAGATATTTAACAAATAATAACCATGCTATGAGAAAATCCGAACCAAATTTTGTTATAAATAGCTTTACGTATTTTTAAATCAAACTTCAAGTGTGTACGGCAATTTTTGTAGGGATAGTAGCATTTTAAAATCCCTTCTTAAATTTTAAAATTTTCCTTTAAAAAAGGAAATTTTTAGTCTTTTGTGGTACTTTTAGCAAAGAATTGTTTTACGAAATCCATATACATTGATTACAAGCAAAAAAATTGTAAAAACTGTTAAAAATCAAAGGTTTTTTATTAATCGTACCATGTCCCCTTAATTTTTTATTAATATTTTATTTTCACATTATGAATATTTGGATCACTGAGAGAAACTTATACCAAAATGCTCTATTAAAGTCGTAATTGTCATCAAAGTACTAGTTTGCTAAGAATCGCTTCAGGTAGCCGATCAGATGATAGTCATTGCGCTTCATTGTCTACATTGTGAGAATTGGGGGAGTGACTCATTGGTTCTTAGTTAAGTGATGAGATGAGCTTTTGTTTTTTCTTAAAACTGTCTGACCTATTTTCTTATCAATTTGACCAGAGCTTTTAATTAAAGAGAGGCATGATTTTCAGTTCATTTTACATTTCCTTTGCTTAAAAATAGAAACAGAGGCCATTCCCATTTAATTTAAACTCTCTAGATGTCACGCTAATTTAACAAAGTTAATTTATTGAGTTTAGAACAGACTGTGCTGCAAAATGAAGCAATTAAATATAGTCTAAAGTGTGACAATATCAACAAGAATACCATGAAAATTCTTCCTATAACGATACTTGATTAGAGAATGTTTTTAACAATTAAAAACAATTGTGAAGCTTCAATGCTCACCAAACGATTTCAGAAATTGATTTTATGTTTATTTTTTGCCTTTATAAATTGCCTTTCTTATAATGCAATGTATTTCAATTAAGAAATTATATATATATATATATATATATATATATATATATA
>BMAV01011023.1:213177-225927 GCA_019973955.1 Trichonephila inaurata madagascariensis
ATATATATATATATATATATATATATATATACGAGGGTTGGGGCATATAAGTTATGGCAACTATTTTTTTTTTCTTATATATATGTGAATGGAACACAAACGTATATGTGTCGTGTGGAAGTTTTGCAGGCATAGTGTGTATACAAATGAACAGATGGCTCTGTGATAGCTAGTAGTAGTGCAGCGACGGCTGTGAAATCAGTCAGTTGGTGAGTGCCGTGTGATGGAAGTAACCCGTGTTGAGCAGCGTTCTTACACCAAAATAGCCATTAACCGGGGGAAAATTGCGATAGAATATCACAGTGAATTAGTGGAAGCCCTTGGAAATAACGCCTTACCATACCGTACAATAGCACTTTGGGTGTACTGTGTTGTCATTTTTTGCACCGTGAAGACCATATTGCCCTGTATACTACCGTAATAAATTAGTGTGTTACGCTATTTCAGTGCTATTCATTGTCCACACATGTAGTTAACTCCTTGTCCTTTCGTCTGTATATGTCACATTTTCCAACCGGACTGGTATCTTCAAGAAAAAAAAACTGTTGCCATGACTTTTGCCCCAACCCTCATATATATATATTCTTATAAGACAATTTACCTCAGTAAATAGCAACTTGTGCCCTCTTGGTAGCTCGGAGAATGTTTAGGTGGTATTCCAGTTCCTGCCAAGTATTCTTTATCTTTTTTCTGTTACGCTGCCTTTTTTCTTGAAACATTTCATACCAACGCTTTATTGATTTTGTATCAGGAGGGTTGCGTCCATAACGATGTCGAAATTCACGCTGAACATGAATGGACGAATTTGTTTTGTGAAACCAAAACCCAAACTGGTCTTTCTCTTGAATCGAAACAATTTCGGTTCACTAGATCTGTCACCAACAGCCTTCGAGTAGCTGAATAGTGCAAAGTTAATGTTTACTCACACACGCACTCACACTTGACCTATCCAATGATGCATAAGTTACAATGTTATTATTAAATGGTTATTTTGTAATGATTTTTTTATCATCCGGGAAAAGCTTTTGGTTTTCATCATATATAATAAAATATATGAAAGACTATAAAGTTTTGGATACTAAAGCTGAAATTGTTTTAAATTTTAGAAATAAGATGCATATATCAATATCGGTAGCACATACAGGAATTTTTCAACGGGGGGGTCTACCATTCTCGTATCCTACCCCAATACACCGTTAAACATATTAATTTGATTTTGTCGATTATTTGGAACATTAAACAGCTAAAAATAAATTATTGAATAAATAATAAGCATTAATTAATAAAATAAACTATTAATAACAAATTTTTTAATTAAATTTTACATACTATACGCATAGGATTATAATCAATCGAAGAAAAAAAATATCAAGGGCGATGGGGTGGGGATCTGGACTTACGGATCCCCTCCTTTGTGCGCCCCTGATCAATATATTTCACCTATTAATGTGTACACATGCATGCATGTACGCACGCATATATATTTATGCGTGCGTATCTGTGTGTGTACATAATAATAACTGAAGTATAATGAAATATCTAAAAGCGAAGTTCGAAATTTGGGTCTTCAAAATCGAATTAATTTCAGGGTATTGATCCGCTATTTTGTTGAAAGAGGTTAAGAATGATTGTAAATGTATTTAGCTCATTTTAATTCAATGAGGGAAATGAATAATAAAAAAGGAATTTAAGGAACTAATTTGAAGAGAATCTAAAGCGCAATTTTCTCTCTCTCTCTCTCTCACCATTTCCACTTAGTTATAAAAATATAGGTTACCATTCATTTAGTTGTTAATGTAATTCAGTTTTTTCTAATTTATTTTCCAACAAACAACAACTACAAAAAAAAAGAAAAGGTAATCAATTATTCTTTTTTTTCAGTTTTCACGAATGAATAATCAAAGCAGTATTTCATTAAAAGCAAGTCTTTTGAAACTGCAAAAGGGAAAAATGTGATTTCCTAACACTATCAGCAACTATTTTAATTTCGATTTGGATTCTTACAGATTTTTCTTAAAAATAATATATACTATAATGTACTTTTACCTGAAATAGTTTTTAGCATTGTTTTGTGGATTCATTTTACTTTTTCAAAATTATCTCTATGACTTTCTAGAAGCTTGTTTTATTTTCAAATGAGAACTAATTAGACTAAAAATGAGGATACTCATTTTTAAATTACACCTGGCAGCATTATTATTTATAAAGAATCAAGAATATTTACAATGTGTAGCAACTTATTTCACAATATGAATTGATTCCTTTCAAGGTCTACAGTGACGTTAGAAGAATAGTACTGTTGATTAAAATTAGTTAATATTTTATTGGATATACTAAGAATGAGAGAAAAGAAATGCTAATGACTATTTTCGCAATTCAATTCATAGGAAAACATGAATAAAATATCTAGGTCATAAAAATGAAGACTTTTAATAGTATTGAAGGACTTACTACACTTGCGACATTAAGTAATTTTCCAATAGACATGATCTTACTGTTTTGTACCATTTTAAATCATTGAATTTTTAATCCATATTGAGATAATATGTATTGGTGTATGATATTAAAAAAATAAAAGAGAAAGTAAAAACCCAGACTCAAAAAATTAAATTAAAATAAATCAGTTAATTCAATTTTCTAAATTTCAGTTATCCTGCAGCATATCTTTTGAAAATTCCATATAATATGCTTAGATGACAAAAACAAAAACAGAACACAAAAAGTTAAAAGCAATTTTTATAAAGAAACATGAAAAGTTAAACAGAACAATTTTGAATTTTTATACTTCTTCATTCAATTATTTTTTTAGTATTATTTCTAAGAAAATTGCAATTCAAAATAATCAGAAAAAAATGCATATTTCAGCAAGAACTAATTTTAAAATGAATAATTCTAGGTATTATGCTTGTAAAATTTATTTTTTACAACCAGATATTTTTTCCTTATAGAAAATTATTGAAGATTAGTTTTGTGCATTTGCATATATAAGAATACATAATACTATAGATCACTATTACTCATTAATTTATTATACTCTGTTATTATTAGGAATAGAATAAGTGAATTGTCAGAGATATCAGTTGACGTACAGCTCCTTTTTATTGTTACCTATATCAATTCAATCCTGTTCTTGACGCGAGATTGTGTTAAACACCTTTAATAGTGAAAAGTTTGTAAAGGTGGCATATTACGAGATTAGAATCAAAATCATGATACTCTTCATTAGGTAAAATAAATTTAAAAGATACTTCTAATACAAAAATATTGACAGAAAATAATAACCCGGTCTCGTGCGTGCATGTATTATCTCCCTATTTCATCTCGAACTGATCGAAAACATACATACAAACCGTCATATCTACAGTTGCGTATTTATAACCCGTTCTTAATTGCATTTAAAGTGTTGCCAACTGCAGATGACTAAATGTGCATGTGGATTGGATTCAAATTATTTGAGATTCGAATAAATCTAAGATCATGGTATGGAATTGGAAAAACATTCCAAGGATCCAAAAATAAATTCTTACAAAATGCCTAACAAATCCGATATATCTTACATAAATATTTCCTTTAAAAGGAATTTAGTCTGAAAAAAATTTTTGTAAGATTAAAAAAAATATAACAAGAAATATAATATGTGATGAAAAATTAACTACACAGATTATTATGATGTAGTACAAGGAAAAATACCTTTACTTTTTAAAGATTTTTTCGTCATATATATTATTGCGCATGAAACTGCGCAGCACTTTAAAAAACAAAACTTGTAAATAGGAAGTTTCGTGAAGCACTAAGTTCTAGGACATACCAAGTGAAAATGACTCCGCCTTAGGTAAAAGGGAAAAAAAAATAGTTCCTTATTCAATCCATCTGTCTGTTCAGCGTAACACCATGTGCGAAAGTAAGAAATAGTAAAAAGACACACTTATAAATCATGAGGTCCAGCCAATGTTCTAAGAGCTAATATGGGTGACAAGATGCACTCTAACTACGAGACGCCCTTTAGGTGGAAATTGCTATCGATTATAAACGACGTTGTTTGAATTCATAATCATTGCCCGAAAGAATATAGGACATGGTATTTTTTTTTTCTTTTTTTCAATCGTGAAATGACATAGATACTTACTTTTTACTTTCATTTTAAACCTTTCAGTTTCCTTACGGGCAAAAAAAAAAAAAAAAAAAAAAAAAATCTCATTTCCTCTAATTGCTCTGTTTGAGGAAATGTGAGAACAAAAATAAACGATGTATAAGATCTTGATATGGAATAACTTGCGTAGAAGAAAAATTCTTCAGTCTGACGATTTCAAGGCTTAAAGTAATTTATTTTTACTTCAACGTTGTTTAGAGCACCAAAGTACTTGCTGTAATAAATTCTTTTCCCCGGGAGGTGATTTTTTACATGTAGCGGCTTCTTTCGCTAAGTGAAAAATAAATCTTCCGGGTCAAAACTTCCGAAACAGGTTTTCTAGATCTGCGGGGAGTTGTTTATCTTTTAATATATCAAATACCGCATTACATGCTAAACAGCTGCTTAATGCTAATGGAATCATTGAAATTGTTTAATTAAATTCTATTTAATTAAAAATTGTATTGATTTAATTAATTTTTATTTAAATGAAAGCGTGTTTAAGAAGTTAAACTGTGAATTTAAAATAAAAACATATTTAATTTCTGATATTTATCATAAATTAAAGCTTGGCAATATGTAACAAAAAGTACTCAAAATATTATTTGTTTGAAAGAAAAGGATTTCTATTTGACAGTGAAAGTTGTCGATTAGAAATGTATCAAGTTTAACATATGATATGTACTGACTTTTAACGGACATTTTTTTTCCTTCACAAAATGTATTTGAAATTTCACTGTCTTTTTTGTCGATTAAAACTTGCATTTCTATAAAAGTCCAAGCAGTGACTGGAGCTCAAATTTGTGGTCTATTTGAATTTAGTTATTTTTTACGTATCAATAAGAACAATTGCGAGTTTTCTGTTTCCTTTTTTTCTTCTATTTTTGAAAAAGCATTTTGTACTACCGTTAAAAAAGGAAGCCCTGGATATGGCAGTTTGCATGGCAGTTGAAGTTGGTGTATTACTGTTATAGGTTCAAAGGGAACTAAATTATGGTATTGATAAATCTATTAATCAAAATTAATGTAGCTAAATGAGACTTCTAAAATATAATTATTTCATTTCGGAATCTGATTTTTTTTTTTTTTTTTGCTGAATTATGTAGAGAATGGTCTCAATAAGTATTCCAGATTTCATTCTAAATCAATCCTTTGCTTCAGAGATATTTAAAGAAAACAAAATGTCAGATAGATTATTAAATATATTAGATAATTTAAGGTCAAATGGTTCTTAACGGGAATTTTTCTTCTCAGTACCGCGTGTTAAATGGATAAATCTATTATTAAAGTTAAAAATTAGTATATACAGCCCTTTGCTGCAGAAATCTTGGTATCTGAATTTCTTTTGTGAGGGTTGCGTGAAATGTTAAGGGAATTGCGTGAATTTTTGATTTAAGAGTTTTAGAATGTGTATGAAAACTTTGACATATTTCACTTCACATTTCTTTTTAAATGTTGATGTAATTTTTACAATATGAATTTTTTTAAATTAATTACATTACATTTTTCTATTTGATATATACATAAATGTATCTGAATAAACATCTTTGAAAAGTTTTAAGCAGAAAATTGTCTATAGTCAAAGTCTGAGACGCTCATTTAACATTAAAAGGCTCCTTTACTAAGCTACCAAGCACACAAATGTTATAGAATTTATCTTAAACCTTAAATTTACGTTACTTTAAGGGTAACAAATCAAATAAATGAAACAAATAGCAGCCGTAAAAGAAAATTAATTAACTACGTTACTTAAATTTGTTCATTAGCCCTTTAATTCTAATACTTAATTCTGCTTGTATTATTAATAGTGATACCAATGAGAATTGAAAAAGTTATTCCGAATATCTCGTGTTTTTTTTTTTTTTTTTTTTATAATTATATATTAATGTTTTAAATTTTTATTTTTTTTTTTTCTTTAGTGAGCTTTTAATAAAATGAATTCCCCTATTTACTATAAAAAACAGAAATTTCAACAAACCATTAAAATAGATTGAGAATAGTTTCATCTTTTCATTGTTAACAATAAGAACTTCATCTCGATTACTATTGTATATTAAAAATAATAAGATTTTCAAACAAGTTTTTATGCTTTGTAAGTGCTTTTATAAAGGCCTTGTATCATTTTCAAGTATTTTTTATGATCATTATTTCAATAGATTTATAGTTGCTTTGTATTTATAATCTTTGTTCTTTAACAAATTTATTATAACTTTGAATGCATTTCTTCTTTCTTTTACATTGAAATAAAAATTTTAAGAATTACATAAAGATTACTTTTTTAAGTAACAATATTTCCTTCCAGAATATTTTATTTCAAAACATATTAATTTCGCAGTAATGAAGGAACTTCTTTTCAAACTTAAGATTTTCCTAAGAACGCATAACTTTTCGAAGGTTAACAGCTGGCATTATTTAAAATTTCAGAATCCCAGGTAGTGACGGCCAGTAGCAATGGACTCGTTGCGAGTATTAACTCTGGTGGTCTTCAAGGCAACATCGAATTCCTAGACGATCCTAAAGGAACATCCATCCGAGTTTTCTTACGAGGAGGAACATATGGTGAGAAATTCCGATGGAAGATACACGAATTTCCACCTGTTCCAGGAACAGCTAATCCCTGCAGTGCTGAGAAGATTGGAAGAATGTAAGTAGGAAAGTCATAAATAATTAATATCGATGTTATGAATGGATTCGATTGAATGTTGGTTTTTAAAAAAATGATATCAGATGTAAGAACTTGTATTTAATATTCAAACACTGCATCCCTCCCGTTATGCTCCTTGACCCTCTTTTTCTAGATAAATACCTGAGTCTTAGGTTCAAAGTCTCGACATAACCTAACTTGAACTCATGGACGTTTGTATTTAGGGCTCTTGCCTACAGTCATTAATTAATCAGGGTTGACTTATTTTTCAGCATGTGCTAAAATAAAATTTATTCAGATCCTCAATTTTCAAGAGTATATGTCTGAATAATGTTCCACTCACAATATCTTACAAATAAATGCACTCATTTGAAATTTCTTCCGACATTTTATAAAATCCTTTTTATTTTCTTTCTAAATAGCCTTTCAGTTTTGTCTTGAAAGTTGATTGATTCCCAAAGGTTTTTGAAGGTTTCATAAACTGAGAATCTTCGAACATTTTAGAGAAAGTCCCAAAATAGGTTTGTTACTTGAGTTTCATGACTAAACATTAAAAATTTGGCACTAATAACATCAGATTGAATAACTAAATCTATGTGGAGAAAAGGAATTTTTTTTATTTTTAAAAAGTTATAGACATATTGACCTATTCCTCTTATGATTATATTCAGTTGCACAATAGAACTATATCAAAAACCGAAATTAAAACATAGATTAGAAGTAAATGAACGTATTATGAATTTAATTTAATATCGTTAGAATTTTGTTTAAATATGCATTAACATTCCCATTACTATAAAGCGAATATTCATGCAATATGAACATAATTGTAAAATTTTTTTGTATTTTTATTTTTATTTTTTAATTAAGTATTTCATTAAAAATTTTGATTTTATCATTTTTTTAGGTATGTAGATTTTACGGAGCCTCATGGACCTATAATTGTGGGCCAAGATATGGTTTTACTATCAAACCTGAAATTAATAGGAAATGCTTCCATTTTGGGTCGAACTCTGGTTCTTCGAAGCCCTGAAACTGGAAGAGTATCTTGCGCTGTCATTCAACCAACATCAAGAATACGAACATACCAAGCTAAAGTTTCTACTCCCTTAGGCGGTACTGTCGTAATACGGCAAAGTGCCTTTGGAACTGGAATATTGTCGCAACTATGGTACGTAAATGGCACTCGTAGGGATTCTATACATCGCTATGCTATTATGCAAACCCTTACGGGACCCACAGAGCCTCCTACTGCCGTATTCCAAAATGAAATTACACGCTGTGTTAATTTACAAGCTACTCCTTTCTTCCACATTTCAGAAACTGTTGGATACGCAGCTGTAGGGCGAGAACCAAATACAATCACCGGACGTACATATCATACAGTAGCTTCGGCTCCCGTTTTAGACAAAGTACAAAATGCTTTGTACATTGTTATATATTCTGATATTGATCCCTCCGAGCCTCTTGCATGTGCGAAATTAAATCTTATTGAGCCAAAACAAGCTATGGTCAAATTTGATTCTGAAGTTGGAGGAGATATATCATTTCGTCAGGAATCACCTTACGATCCTACTTTGGTTACAATTAATTTAAGTGGACTGAATAACAAAGCTTATAGCTATGGTATTGATGAATTACCTCTGATATTCCGAGGTGACAAGACAGAAGTATGTCCAAATGTGAAAACAGTCATTTACAACCCTCTGAAGAAATCCCCAGATGCAGTTCCGGAACCAAGCAAAGGTAGCTCGGATCAGTATGCCATCGGCGATTTGAGTGGAAAATACGGTCCTTTAGAAAATCGTGAAAAGCACTTCCAACAAGTTTATGACCCTCAGTTGTCCTTATTTGGAGTTAACAGTGTTGTAGGTAGAGCAATTATAATCTATTATCCTGATGGGCGTCCTCTAGCGTGTGCCAACATTGAGCTTTCTGGAAGAAGAGTTGTGACAGCATTTGCAACCTTCGACTTCCCATTACAAGGACAATTAATTCTTCGTCAAGATAGAGATGATCCTGCTGCAGATACCTCAGTATACTTGGAATTATCGTATCCATCTGGTGCATCTAATACTAAAACATATCATCATCCATGGCATGTGAATGATCGAGCAATTCCTACTGGTCAACGGTTTAGCTTGAGTGGTATCGATTGTCTCCAAGCTGGGTCAGTATTTAATCCGTACAACGTTAGCGTAGATGGGTTTTACTACAGTCATTGTTCTGGTTTAGCTTCTCAGAGATGCCAAATCGGTGATTTTTCAGGGAAATTACGCTACTTAGATATACCTCCATTTGGCGTGCAAGGTAATAAGCAACAAATTGCACGCTATTATTTTACGGACCCTTCGTTACCTCTGGCTGGTCCAACTAGTGTTATAGGACGATCTGTAGTTATTAACGAACCTGACTTTGGGGAAGGTCGTCTAGCTTGTGCCAATATTTTCGAGCATTATAGCGATTATGGAAAATAATGTTCTGATTTGTTCCTTTAACAATAGAAAATAAAAGAAGATTGCTTCAGAATTTGCAAATAACATTCTGAAAAGATTTCACTCTGCAATATATAATCATGACTGAGAAAACTTCAAGTTCCATCTGAGACAATACAAGGAATAATTTAAGCCATATTATACAAATAAGAAATCATCAGCCACTTCATTAGAACGAAATGTTTTAACATAGGTTCTCTATGAGAATTTTGAAAGAGAGAAGAGATGATTGTTTCTTTATGAGTGTGAGAGGTGCTATTCATATGAAATCTGTAACACTTTTTAGAGAGATTTTGTATAAATATTTGAAACCTCAATTGTTTCGTGTATGTTGTGCACATTTACTTTTTCATAAACACTTTTAGAAACATATTTAACTTTCAGAATAGAAACCGTAACATTATAAATTTTATATTTTAGTAATGGGTTATTCGTTCAAGAATATATCTAAATGTATTCATAGGATTGTATACTAAACTTTAGGAAATAAAAATAAAGAATATTAAAATGATATAAAAATTACAAATATATATATATATATATATATATATATACAATTATAATGGTTAAAATGAATAAATGATTTATAACACATGATTTTTTGGATCTTGAGATGAAGAGATTTAGTAAGTTCTTGATACATAAAATAATAAAAATGTGCTTTTTCTAGTTTTGATAAATCTAATAATTTAAGTTTATAATTTATATAGAAAGTATTTATCGCGTTTAGAATTACAACTGTTAGAGGCAAGTAGAAAAAACAAAGAAAGACTAATAAACATGAAAAAGCTCTGGGAAATTGCATGAATTTTATAGAAGAAAGAAATTTGAAATCTTTCTTTTATTTTTATAACTATAACATGAAAGATTTTAAGAAAGATAAAGTAATTTTTTCATCTAAAATGCTGTACAACTGTTAAAAATAATACTTTTCATCAAATACTTCAGTAGCCAAAATTAATCCTATTGTAATATTTTTTTTTTAATTTCAAGATGTCAGATAGCAATAATAATTAATAAATTGTTAATTTATTTTAGAAATGTCTCAAGGCACTATTTATCAAGAATTCTAAACATTTAAATAAAAACTGATGACATATTAACTTTTATTTGTATGAAATAACTGGCAAATGTATGCTTAGCAAAATAAAATATTTATGCTCTAATCAGTTTTGAAAGATAAAACTAAAATTTTTGTATTTAAGATATTTAAACTTAGATACAGCTAAAGAGTCTTGAATTGACGGAGAATTAACTTAATTTATGCATCGTGTCTATCTCATTTCATAAAAAAGTACTTAATAGTGTAACACCTCAGAAAAAAACACACTTTGAAAAAAAATAATTTATCAATATTTCTACAATACTCCAATTTTTTCTGACTGTTTAAATTATTAACCTAAATTAATTTGATGCTCGTATCTCACATCTCTTCTACTACTAGTTATTAGGATTAAATTTTACCAATAATTAAATTAAAAAGATAGACATTCACGTGCAATTAAAACTTTTGATGAAAAACAGATATTATCATTCGCTAAATACTTACATACCAATCGTTTATTTAACACTCAGAAAATAATTTCTTGCTTATTAAAGTAGCGCTACAGTACATAATTCGAGGGCTATAGGGGGCTGATTTTGTGATCGGAGTCTCTCCACACCATGCCAATGTACGACTTGGGGAGTTATAGTGTACATCAACTCCTTGTACGGCGTATCTTCAAGACAGCAGAAATGAGGTCGGCCATGAGAGTTCTTGACTGTGTCCAATCGGTTATCACGGCCGCAATTTGAAAATAAAATTAAATGTCAAAAACTACTTCCAGCGTTTAAAATAAACACATAAGAAGTTGACAATACGATTAAGCTGTTGCTTTTTTGTTGTCTGGATACAGACAACAAAAACATTGTCAAAAAATGAAAATAAAAACATATTTTATATTGCCACACATTACTGTCATTTATCCCAGATTGATCGTCTAGAAAATTTGAAACTTGATTTTTATAACGAAGAACTTAACTTATCTTGTGAGTACACAGGGTGATCCCGAATTCATGGTACAAACTTTAAGGGTAGGTACAGGACATTGTAACAATCCTTTATTGTAAAGGAATGTATGGGCGCAAGTAACGCGGTGAGGCACAAACACAAAAAATAAAAGAAGAAAGGAAAGACAAAGTGTTCATTGAAATCATTGTTGACAAGTGTAATGTTTACAATAACTGTTCAGCACATGAGCTATGAAGTCCAACTGTAGCGCACATTGCTGTATCACCCACTGGCATTCGATGAAGATAGTCTGCCGGATTCAAAGCTTGTACTCACTGAAAATGAAAGAGATGTAAGCGATTTTCGTTTAACACTCTACAAACAATCTGATGACTCCCACTTACGTGATGAGCAACAGCTCTTGTACTTGACTCTGGTCTAACAGCCACAAAGATCAAAATGCTTTCTTCCAGGTTTGGACAGCGTACAGCTCTTCGTTGTCCAGCATCATGTCTGGTGACGAAGTACGAACTTGTTTCACGAAGTTGACGTTGTGACCACTGAAAAATTCTGTGATCCGCATTCATCGATCAGGAAACTGAGCGTGATACATTCGTAATGCAGCTCTGCCGTTACCATTTGCACGGTCGTACTTGTAATGCATGTCTGTATTTTCGGCATGCGTAAAGTCTCCCATCGAAGACGTCAGCACAATTGCGAATGGCGCTTTCCCTACTGAGATGCAACATCTTGAACGGCGGCTAGACATCAGCTCTCTGCCCCTTATCAGCAACAAAAACAACCGATAACTCTGTTTCTCTTTTCTTTTATTTCCCCTATTTGCGTCTCACTGCGCCACTTGCGCCCATACATTCCTATACAATAAATGATTGTTACAATGTCCTGTATCTACCCTTAAAGTTTATACCATGAATTTGGGATCACCCTGTAGAATGTTAAGTTTTTAAATATAGGCCTTATTTTTCTCAATTTTAATATAGCATAAATAATCTAATCTTTGTAATAATTCTTACCATCAAAATAATGGGTATTTTTAAAATTATTTGTAAAAGATTGGAATGCCATTGCTTTTTGTGTAGTATATTTATGCCTTCTTTGAATGGAGTACTTAAAATAAATCGACAGCAAAAACAAATCATCTTCATATGGTACAAAAAATGTATTTAATGGATCTTATATAACTTTAGTGATAACAATACTTAATGTGACAACAGCTGAATTTATCACAAAATTCAAATTTCTGAAATGATCAGATAGTATAAATTTTTAGTAGATTTTTAATTTAAAATGGGTAAGGAGAAAATATAAATGTAATTCAAAATTCAAAGAACAATCATAATGCATTTTGTTTCAATATATGAGTTGTTTATTTCGAATGACATTTTGAAAAAAAATTAAAACAGTTATTTTTTTATGAAGGTAACATTTATACATTCGAATGCAATAATCTGTAGCAAAAGGAAAGTTC
>BMAV01011023.1:226433-259991 GCA_019973955.1 Trichonephila inaurata madagascariensis
TTAGTTAAATTTATTTTATGGAGGGAAGATCTACTCATGAGAAAAAATTACAAAGAATCAAACACACTACTTTTATGACAGAACTAGCAGGGACACAGGTCAATTGGAACACAACAGCCCTTGGATGCAACCACTGTATATCCTTTACAATAATAAAACTTGAGAATCATTCTGAAGAGAAAATGTAATCAATTGGAATAAACGGGGATAAGCTGAATATTATCTTAATATTAGCAATTTACTAATACACATATCTTCTCTTTACTTCATGTATTTTTTTTCTAAGATCACTCTGAAAGAAACTGGATTTGTATTCATACTTGGGGATGAATAAATAGTCAGCATTGTAAAATTGAACGATTTTTATTCAATTAAATGTCTTAATATGCCTGTATCTTACTGGCCAACGTTTAACAGGAGTTAAATAAATATCGAATCCTAACTAGTATTAGGATTTACTCTACTAACACTGGAAACTTTTAATCACAACAAAGTGAGTTTCAAATCTAATATAATCCTAAACAGCAGTTATACGAAAATGCTTGAGTGTGTGTTTTAGTCCAATCCACCCAAAACTCTTATAACTAATACCGTAAAAATCCGGCGTATAACGCGCACCGGTGTATAACGCGCACCCATAATTAGTAACTGTTATTCTTATGTTTTGAAGTCATTTATTTGAGGTATTATTCCAAATTTTTGAAAAAGTATACTTCTAGAACTACATCTCTTTTAGTTCATAAAGCAAGTAATTTCTTTTAAATAAACAGTATTTCGCGATACAAATAGAAGAAATTTTTTTTTATGTTCATCTCTTTTGTTATTTTTAAAGCTATCGTTTTTATACCCGGCGTATAACGCGCACCCTTAAATTTCCATCTTATTTTTTGTGTTAAAAGTGCGCGTTATACGCCGGATTTTACGGTAATTGAAATAAGTTTTTACACATACAATCGCAAAACCTGACCTAACAGTTACAATCTCAACATCCTCTCCGATTCAAATTCAGATAACTTTAAACAGCAAATTCAATCTACATATATCATGATTCCTTCACAAGGTTAAGTTCTTAAATCAATAGAAAAAATCCATAAAACAGATTTGCTGAAAGGTCGTCTGAAAAACTCATTGAGAACCCCCTATAACTATTGTCAACATATCACGTTCCCTAAGAAAGTGGCAGTAAAAACTTATAATATCATTACAGAAAACCCCAAGGTTATTGCTTTTTTAAAAGAGAAACTTTGAGAGATACCCACTACAATCAGATAAAGCAAACATGTCAAAAAGTTGATTATGAAAACTGGGATATTGTATATTACAAAANAAAAAAAAATACTTTAAATTAAAACTTCAAATGAAACCTTTACACTTTTTTCCATTAAACGATTCTATTTATAAAACTTATTTAAAGATAAAGTAAAATTTTAAAAAATGCTTAAAAGCCTATTTAAATATTCTATGAATACCTTCGTTAAAAATCAAGAATATACACTGCATGATTTCATTCATAGATTAAGAAACAAAATTGTTAATATATTAAAAAGGTTTAAAATTGAAAATAAGGTTTGCACTTTTACACAGCTAAATACGTTTTGTTTCTTTCTTGAAGAAACTGGATTCTTAAAATTATTATTATGATAAAGGCTGCAATAAAATTCTTCACAATTTTAATTATAACTAAAAGAAAAGTAAGAATTCTTGAAGAAAACATTCTGTTGAATGCTTAACACTGAATGCTTAAAATAATTAGACAATTTTTAGCCGATAATAATATTCATATTATAAGTTACATATATTACACATAATAGATTATACTGTTCATATTATGTTATCATATTTATGAAATTATTTTACAAAGTCTGATTATGTAAATCAAATTAGATACTATTTAGATGAATTGAAAACAAAATAAGTAAAACAAATGCCTTTTTCATGACTAATTTTAAAACAACTACAATCCAAATTGAATTTAGGTGAAATATATCAAGATTCCTTTTTTAAACGAACATTTGCATTTTCCTTTATTGTATGAAACTCTTTCTCGTTGATTTGGGTTCAGTTGGCAATGTAAGTCAGATCATCTAATTTTTTTAAGTTTGAGGAGAACAGATCATGGAACTTTTGTTTCGTGTTAGCAGAATCTTTTCGTGTGAAATTAGTGAATAATTATCCTATCCATTCATTTGTCAAGGCTTATTCTATGTTGTAATGCGCGAGTTTTCAGATACATGTCATTTTTTTCAGTAATAAGCGTACATATCAGTATGTTCTACAGTTTATAATTATCATATTGCTAGTATTCAGAAAATAATTAAAAAAAAGAGAATAATATTTAGATTAAATTTCTATTATTAAAATTATGTAAATAATGATGTAAAAATTTACCTATAATATTTTTATAAAAGTAACATAAAGTACTTAAAATCCATTGCAATGTATTCCTAGGAGCTATATTTATTTTTACATTTTTTTTTTTTTTGCTTCAATATAGATATGGCTTTTATTTATTTATCTTTTGACAGTTATATTAGCATACACACTCATTTTACTTTTCTGATAATAATACTCGCAAAATAATTTTCCAAGCTCTCCGCAATTTTTTGGATACCTGTATAGTAAATTCTAGTATTATTTTTATATATATAAAAGGAATTTTATTTTGGTTATATATAGCTGGAAGAATAATTTTGATTAAAGCTAGATACTGGTACGATTTAGGAGAACCTTTAAAAGTGAAGGGGAAAGTAACAATAGATAATTATCGATATTTAACAGCTTTTTTACTTATGAATAATACACATGCATATATCTCCTTCATGTACATGATTTTTAAAATTGCATTCTCTTGCTGCGATCATTTGTGCATTTTGAACAGAAAATTAAACTGAGCATATTCTCACGTCATGATGTTTTAATATTAAGGGTGGTTAAGAAGTTGAGTCTTATGAATATTATATTAGATAAATAATAGTGAATATTTTAGATAAATTGCAAAGATATTTTTTTGATACTCTGCTACTTTAAGAATTTAGGATACCTGACCATCGAAAAGCTCTTGAACCAAAGGTATGATTAGTACAAGAAAGATTCTTACGTTCTGACAACATATTAATTTTCAAATCTCTTATAGAATCAAACTCAATCCTGCATGCTTTCTTAGAAGATATTGGTCCCAGTACTATTAATAAGTATTATTAGCGAGTTGTTAAATAGAAATGAAAATATAATGACTTAAAGCCCTTTTTAAGATATTAATATATTTTAAAAAAATAATTTCTTCATTTCAGTTAATGGATGAGCTTATTTTATGTGATAAGGTGTCTTTCCTGCCGGAGTGGACTCGTAGTGGAATAAAAAAATATTATATACCAGTGAAAGAGTGGGGGGCAACCAATATTGTTATTCGATGTACTTATCACGAAAATGAGCTCTTGCCTTTCTTCTTGAACTATTCGGAGTGGATTAAATAAAAGAATTTAAGTTTCACTACTTTTCCTTCTCTCTTTGCTGTGTCTACTACACTTAGCAACAAGTTGGAAATACAGTCGTACCTCTATATAACGAACCGCTGTATTGCGAATTCTTCTATATAACGAACTTTTCCCTGGAACCTTGAACATTTCACGATTTTCTTCGTAAAATAACCTCTCTATTGCGAAGTGCATTTTCTATTAATGAACTTTTTTCAATTCAATTTTTTTTTCCTCCCTATTTTTAAAGTATTTCTGAAAAAATGTCAAGTTATTCTCTCTAACACATTTGATGGTGGTCATAAATCTTGAGCTAGTTTTATTAGATCCTAACTTGCCTAGACCAATAGAGTTCTGGACGTTTCACCCAAGAAGTGCAACCTTTAACCCCCATAGCCCAGTACACTAGAAACATCTTCGATATCCTCGTTCACCCTCAGAGAAGTTGTCCCGTGTCCCCGTGTTCTAATTATAAAATAATGAATGTTTAATATTACTTGTATACTTTAAATTATAAATTGTCCTTAAAATTGATTAATTTTAATTTAAAATTATTTTCTTAATATTGAAAATACAGTGACACATTCTACATAGTTTTTTCTTGTTTTCCTTGCAGTTTTTCTTTCTATTTTTTGATGGGTAAGATATATAAAATAAACATATATTAATTTTAATAAAGGTGTGAATAATTACTTCTTTTAATATACAGTGTTTATGAGTGTTTATGAATTTAAAATTCGTTTTATGTGGTTTTTGAAGTATATTAAAAGATGAACCTCTATATAACGAATTTTCTATATAATGAACTTTTTCTTGGTTTTTCCGACCTCGTTATATAGAGGTTCGACTGTATTTAATAAAAAGTAGAGTTCTGGACGTTTCATCCAAGAAGTGCAACCTGTAACCCCCATAGCCCAGTACACTAGAAACATCTTCGATATCCTCGTTCACCCTCAGAGAGTTAATATTACTTGTATACTTTAAATTATAAAATGTCCTTAAAATTCATTAATTTTAGTATAAAATTGTTTTCTTAATATTGAAAATACAGTAACACATTCAACATAGTTTTTTCTTGTTTCCTTGCAGTTTTTCTTTCTATTTTTTGATGGGTAAGATATATAAAATAAACATATATTAATTTTAAAAAAGGTGTGAATAATTACTTTTTTTAATATATAGTGTTTTTGAATTTAAAATTTGTTTCATGCGGTTTATAAAGTATATTAAAAGATGAACCTCTATATATTACGAAATTTCCATATAACGAACTTTTTTCCGGGATTTAGTGAATTCGTTATACAGAGGTCTAACTTTAATTCCATCAAAAATTCTAAAGAGAAAAAAATTCATTGAGATTAATTTAACACTAGAACGTCCATCGGTGTCGATTGGACACCGGAGCCTTTTTAGTTTGTTCTCCTTTCTGCATTTTTGCAAGGAATTTGAAAATTTTGCTTGACTTTTAATCATTTATCATGGTGATTAAGCAAAAAAAGTTTTGTGGGAGATTTTACAACTAAATATACCTAGAGCGTCCGCTAGTATCGTCTCGACACCAAAGCAGTTTATCATTATAAATAGCTATCGTTCAGCAAAAGATAGCTTACTAAGTATGTACTATAAGTAAAACAAAATTCCGGAAGTAATATTGCACATTTATTTGACCTTGAATGCTGTGTTATTGGGTTCACAGCGGAAATGAGTCCGTTGCACTAAAATCATTGTGTCTAAGTGTTTCGCGTTACGCAACATTTGCTTACCTGCTCATAAGGGAAAAAAAAGTTTTCGATTTTCGAGCTTGTGCAGAGCAGACACCCTGAATCTATGATTTGTAAAAAGGTCTAAGACTTGATGAAAATGCTAATTTGTTGCGAGAGCTTCCTAAGAATGAATCGGATGGTGGGTTTTTTTTTTTTTTTTTAGCGCTGTCTGTTTAATTTAGATTCCGATGAAGACATAAGATTGAGTGAAAGTGACTGCGAAGAATCTGTAGAAAGTGCAGATGTAATTGAAAATATTCCAGTAAATTCTGATATATATATATATCGCTAGGGATGATGGCAAAGAATGGATACCACATAATAGTAATTTTTCTGGCAAATTTGCGACTCAAAATGTTTTGCAACAAAGCAGTAGTCCAACAAGCTTCGCAAAACATAATGTCAACGTCAGTTTTTTTATGATATAAAGGGGCATAATATATGATAATTACAAGAAATAATATTAAATTTCTTAAAATTAAACCTTACTGAACAGTAGTTCAGCAATAATTTAGCTATTGCAATTATTTTGTATATTTTATATCACGTTGTCGAAACGACACCGGTGGACGTTTAAGGGTAATCCCGGACGTTTTAGTGTTAATCTATGAAATAAAATTAAATTGATTATGATTATGAGAAAAAAAATTGGAGTGATAGCTTAGCAGATGGTTTAATTTTGGAATCATTGGGAAAGGAAAAACTTAACTTGACATATGGAACAATTTATAGAAACTTCAACTGAATTTCAAGAATTCAAAATATGAATATGCCTATAGAACTAAAACACGTAATATATTTTTATGTTCAAAAGAAGATGTTTTGGAGACAATCCTTTGGAAAGTTAAAGGCCATACGATCAATTACATAAATTATTTTACTTTTCTATGTCCTCATTTTAAGATCACGTAGTTATAAAGCCAGTTTCTAATTAGGATAAACAGTCTGTAAAGAAAATAGTAGATAACCTCTGTTGCCTTTGACCCCTTACGTTGACGGGAGGTAATTTCGTTACCTAGTAGAAAAATATTACGAATCCAGTTCTAAGCTTAAAAATCTTGTGTCTGCTGAAGGATTATTCTTTTCTTTTTTCTATATTTCATTAAGAAAAACTGAGAAAAAGCAGAACACTCATAAATTAGCCTTAACCGTATGTTATCTTAAATATATATAGAGAGAATGAATGCGTTTTGAAAATTATTGTTCAATTTTTGGGTGCTTCTCTCTCTCAATGCATTTCTATAAAAGCAATCGAATAAAGCCTCCACACACAGATAAATTACTTATTTATATATACAGTCGTGTTGTAAAGAATTTAAGACCACCCATATACTGAAATTAAATTTAATAGAATTCAAAACTACAGAGTATTTTATAAAACGGACTTCCAAGGTTATTTCAGTAGTTAATATTTTGTATCACCTCCTTTGGTGCCATTCTGTCAGGCTTTCTATAAATAAGAGACTGGTAGTAAGCTTTAGAAACTACAAGGCACTCTTTATTGCTTCAGCAAGTACGTAGCACTAAATGGCTGCTTTTGTAAGAATTTATTTTTCACAATACACCACAGTTTCTTGGTGGGATTCAAATCTGGGTTGTTACTTGGCCAATCAAGCACTTGGGTTTATCTACTGTCAGATAGTTCTCAACAGCCTTTAAATAATCATACGGAGCACCATCAGAAATGAAAATTGGAATTTATAAACGTCCATATGAAGCTTCATTTTCTCATGCAACAAATTAAGGTTATTACTACCACTGACAGTTGTCTTAGGTGCCAGCAAATACTAAGCAGCTGTACCAGACTCAGATATTACACCCCATATCATATGCCTTGGTGCATATTTCACAGTTGGAAATTTCCTGTGACTCACACAACTCATCATGACTAAAGGCTTTTCAAACCCTTACTGATTCTCTTCTCATTTTCCAACTGAAGCATTGTTTCGATTCCTTCCTCAAGTCATTCCAAAAGTGTTTATCGTTCTTGGGAACATCAGGGTTAAATTTCTTTTCAAAAGAGAAAATATAATTTATTTCTACTCATCGTTCCATGACTGAACATTTTTAGCTCAGTCCAATCTTTCTTCTCTTTAGTGTTACAATAGTTTCAGTGTTTTCTTTTTCTTACTTTTAATATTTTTTTTATCAGTATTTCATTTAAGACTCTTCCAAACAATGACATGTGAAGTGTTTTAAAATTTCACTAGTCGAAAGACCATTTTTTGTTGGTAGTAAAAAAATTTGTCAATCATTCTGTGTTGTCAAAATCCTTTTTACATCATTTTCTGTAATTAGTATGATATTGTGAATGACAGTTTTCGAAAGCTTCATTACCCTAGCTATTTCTCTTTCAGATTTATCAGCACCCTTATAAAATAAAAAAAATTTCACTTTACTCTACTCTATTCCTTACGTCACATAAATAAATACCTTTTGTTTTAAAAGTGAGTAGATTTTTATAAAATTTAATTTTTAAAGTGTAATTATAATATAATTTTTCCCAGTTAGGGTAGGAGGTGTACAATTAATTACCAGCCAATCGATAACTTTTTCCCACCATTATCTACTGAAAGACCAACTTGTTCCATCAGACCCGGAAATACCTAACGTCAGGTATTTTTCCTTCAATCAATATGTTCTGAAGGTTTTAAATAAAACACGACGTATTCCATTATTAAACCAAGTAGAGATCTAACTCTGAAAATTATCAACCATTTCCTTCTTACTCCCATTCTCAGCAAATTAACTGAAAAAAATTATTTTTATAAGAATGAGTGATTACCTTAAAAGGAACAACATCTTTTACCCACAAGCAACATGGTTTCTGCCTCAAACTGTACACATCCAACCAACTTCTTAGAGTAGTCGAACTCATAAAATCAAGAATTAATTATGAAAAATCGACTAGTTTTTTAACAGCACACAGAAAGCTCTTGATAGTCTAACATGTGGATCTACTTTGCAAGCTACTTAAAAATCAGACCTTTCAAAATTAATTATTCTAATAAATTCTTATCTCTCTAACTGATCCTTCGCTATAAGTATTAAAACCACATCCTCTGACATAAAACCCATCACAGCAGGAGTCCTATTAGACATTCTACTGGGCCACACCTTCTTTTACTGTTACATGAATCATATTCCATTTTAAAGCAACAATGCGCGTGGTTGATACTAGTCCAAGATGAACACCTAAGCGTATAGCGCCTGCCCTAAACAGACACTTTCCCGAGAGTTAAAAGTACAATTTTCCTCCTAGAAAATTGCCCTTAAGGTTATAAAAATGGATGCCAATTTCTCCAGAAATATTCGGAACATTAATCCGTAATTTTAAGGTATCCGAACACGTTCGGAGTACTTTTTTGATAAAAAAAATATTTAAACATTATAAATGCCTTTTTAGGATTCAATAGCAATAAATATTAATATTTAACCAACAACATCTAAAATAAATTGCCTATATTTCACAAAAATCACAATTATAATTGAAACTTTAGCAATGTTTTTTGTAAAACTTCAAAGCAATTAGAGAAAAAAGTAATTAACTTATATTAGTGAAAGCATTACACCACAAAACAAATTAGATGCATTAATCAGAGAATTTACAAAAATTTTAATCTTTTATTAAAATTTGAAAATTTTAGAGCTTATTGAGTAAACATTATAAGAAAAGTCCCATAATTATGAGACCATTATTTAAATAAGAAGCGCTAGCTCAAAAAATATTCATACAATAAGAAATATTTTAGTACATTCTCTAGAAAATAGCACAAATATCAGGTTCAAAAAGTTTTACAGAAATACATTTGTAACATTTTGAGTTATAAGACTCGCCATGATAGATTTTGAACAATTTAAATGCCTATTTCTGGTAGATCAAAGACCCACTTCCGGTTTTTCTAACTTTATAAAATTGATTGTAGCTTGGCCTCTAGGTAACGTAGAAACAAAACAAAGCATGTTTTGTAAAGCCAAAAGATAGTTCTATTCAATACAATAAAAAAAAATATCTGTCGACCGAATTTAGTCATTTTCAACTTGTTGGGATACCTTAATTGAGAATATTCAAAATTTTCTGGTCTTCAAGTAGAAAGTACTTTAAAGCGACGTTGGATCAAAATCTCACTTTTAAGCTACGTATCACATTGATTAAAAAGAGATTTCTAGATAATACGAGTCAAGTTTAAAAAGATAAAAATGTTAAGGGATAACAAAATGCTTATCTATACACTGGTATTGAGAATAATTTTTATGTACATCTGTCCAATATACGGGAGTGCAACCAAATCTAGTATTAATCTTCTTGGATAATATCAAAATGATACTTTGAGACAAATATCAAATTCTCAATGGCTTATGCTTTACGAAGATTTTAGAAAATCCTTTAATTCGTCCACCTTGTGAGGTTCTCTCATCCACGCCTAGAGATGTAGGAGGAAGAGAAGGAAGACTAGCCATGTGTCCAAAATTACTCAATTTATTTGTCGCACAATCAACAACACAAGTTCAAGCAGTCTAAATTAAGAGATGCTCCCAATTGAAAAAATAGTGGAAAAAAGTAGTACGGGGGGAAAAACTTTAAATATCAGAACTATTTTGTTTCGAACATTACTTTCCTAGCACTAACTTAGTAACCAATCATCACTTTTAATTTACAATTATCAAAATCTGCTTTACAATATCAGTTTATTAATCACGATGCTCTAGTAATCTACCCCCTTTCTCTCTTTTTTAATTTAGTTTGAAAGCTTAGATTTCACAGTGCTTCTCAAACTTTCAGCACGGCGCCCTTTTTTAACACCCCAATTTTTATCGCCCCCCTCCATTAATAAATTCTGAGAAAATAATTGCATTTTTTTTGACGCAAAGCTACAATACACGATTTAATTTAAAAAACCGACAAATTAATAAATAAGTTTTAAATTTTTGTATATTTTTTTTTCAAAAAAAAAAATAAGTTAGGGGATAACATTATGTTTTTTTTTCCTTTTTCCCTTTTAAAAACATTTTGAAAAAATGCGGGGGCTGCTTAGAAACAAAAATATTATCAGCAAATAAAAAAAAATCGAGGGTCGTTTCAACTGCATTCTGTCTGCAAACGCCCATGAAGCGTTAATACTTATTAAAAAATTTTTGTTCTTAATTTAGTTTTAAATTTAAATTTATTAAAAAATATTTGCAGCACACTATCATTAAAAGTTACCGGCTGAAGTACCCCTTTTGCAGAGTTCATTTATAAGAAAATAAAACATTATTGATATAATCGCTGAATTGTAGGAAAGTAAAACCCAAAGGGAGACAAGTTAAAATATGTAAAATGATTTTTTAAATTTTGTCAAATTAAAATTTTTTTAAGGAACTGAATTTAAGCCTAAAGAATTAGTTTTGAATTGTTTTGGAATAGAAAATAAAAAAATTTCATGAAGAATAATTGTTTTTTTTTAATTTTTAAAAGGGAAAAAGTCTTCAACATTTTTAACCCCGGCAGCAGGTGATACCTAACTGATGGTAAAGGGGGGTTTTGAGTCACCCCAATCCTTTTTCTAATTTTTTTTTATAGTACACAATAAAAATCGAAATTTAGTGAAAAATTTTATTTAAAGGCAAAAGACTTTTCACTTTTTTTTTTGAAATTTTGAAAAAACCAAGAAAACTGAACAAAAAAGTTTTAAACTGTGGCCCAAAAGAACAAATCCAGACACTTTTCGCAAACATTACAGGAATGTTTTTTTGCAGGCAAAACTGTCATATTTTTGTCGTTATTGAATTTTAGCCCTTTTGATGTTCACAAAAGTGTTGAACTTTTTCTTGCTTTTTTTTCGAAAGTGTGTCTTCGATACTTATAGCTTCATATTTAGTTGAGGGGGTTTTTTGGTAGATTTGAAAATTTTCCCCGTTTCATGTTCATCGCTTTTCTAAAATTTATTTTTAATATGCATTATTTTAGCGGGTTTTCCCCTTTTTATCAGTTTTAATACTTTAAGATCAAAGATGCCCTTTTTTTAAATATATATTTGATCATTTCCCAAACATTTACCGCTCATTTACCAAACCACAATAAGTCACAAGGCAGTCGAAGTCACTGTTTTTCATAGGGGGGGGGATTAGTAACACAAAAAAAATTTTTTTAAAAAAGGGTCGCACCGGGGAACTCACAAAACAAATACCAAGATTGTAAAAACGTTGACTCCCAAAAAAGGGAGATATAGGACAAATATATTTAAATTCACGTTAAAACGTCAAACAGGAGGATAGTGTCAGGGGCCCTTGGTAACAATTAAAAAGTTTTGTCACAGAATTCCGATTTTGTGCGCTCAGTGCTCGGCGGGCCGCTCCCGGATTGGGTATTAATACAAATGGGTGCTCAAAAAAAATTTTGTAAAAAGTTTTTCTTATTTTTATGTTTGGGTACCAAAAATAAATTTTAAGTAATCCTTCAAAGTGCTCTCTATGTTTTCCGAAATCATAAAAATTTTTTTTAAAGGAAAACCAGCAGAAAAGCTTTTTTTAAATATCCCAAATGAAAACAAATACATAAGAGAGCAGGGGCAACTAACCGTACAAGTAAGTTTTCGAAGGTCAAACCGCAGCAAATACATTCTGCTGCCACAGCTAATGTACAATATTTCAATAATATAACAGGATGAAATTTTTATCTCCTTAAAATTTTTTTTATTATGGGTTTTGGGTTTTTTTTTTTTCTGAAAGAGTAGTTTTTAAATTTGAAAAGAAAAAAAAAAAAATTTTCATCATGGATTAAAAACAAATAAAAAAGTTTTTTTTTTGGTTATAGTACCAAAGATAGATAATGAGGTTTAAATAGAAGCTTTTTTTTTTAGACGTAATATCGCAAAAAGATATATTAAAATTTTATCGTGTAAATGTGTTTTTTATTTTTCGAAAATATTTTTTTTTTTATTCCAGTAAATAATTTTTTTAAACTTTTTTTTTTCGATATGCTCGCCCCCCCCTTTTTCAGGGGGCCCCCAGTTTGAGAAACACCGTAACAAAAAGACCATTTTTATAATCACGTATAACCTTCAAGGTTCGTTTAAAAAAATAGTTTTAAAAAGGGCCAAAGATTTCCCCAAAAGGATTTGAACGGAAGGACGCGTATAAAGCCGTCACAACTTTAAAGCATTTACACGAAAAATAGTCATGAAATTTCATAAAAAAACCTTGAAACTATTGATAATTCATCACTTAACATTAGAAAATTCTTCCTTTTAATAGACTAAGAAATATTTTACTTTAACTATTTCATAAGCTCAAAATATACTATACAAAAAAAAAAAAAAAATTGCTAGAAACAGCAGAAGGGAGTCTCCTTCAATTCCAGGAAACTCCACAAATCAATCGAAACGCAAACTTTGTACTCCGAGCTTAACCCACTTTCATGAAAAGATCCCTACACACCCTGTGTGTGGTTGGTTACTTAAAAATCTTCTCTCCCCAACTCTTCGTAACAGACAACCACCACTATTTTTTACACTATCGGAGTTAATCTCGACATTAAGATAGCATGTGCGGTAGATTAATTACAAATTGATTTAACTTAAATTTCCTGCTTATTAATTAAAAAAATAGTTATTTACATGTTCAGTGCATTGGGATTCACCTAAATTCTACTTATTTTAATAAAGTATCACTCTTCAAGCAAACGTTCGGCAGGTTTCACTCTCTTAATCCCTCGCTTGCACAATCTCTACGTACACAACATTTTCGACATTCTATAATTATATATTATTCCTTACTTAATTTCTTTTATTGTTTCTATTAATTTATTTTTTAAAAAATCAAGCATCTAACTAAAATAATTCTTAAAACCTTTTTATGTTCTGGTTCAATTTGAGTCAGTCACCTGAATCACAGTATTGTAAAGATTTCGGAGATAAAAGCCTGAAAAGACAAGAAGTTTTTCTATATAATCTATATAATCTTCAACTTATATTTTGTTGTGGTTCATCAATGGAAACGAGTACACGAATACAAATTTATTTTATTTTTTATTAATGTCAATTCTAAAGCAACATGAGGGATATAGGAATATGGAAGGCCGAGATACATTATATGTACGGAGCTGTACAGGGCAATGCAAGGAAAGTTCAAAGATTACACCAAGAGCATTTTCCAACAAGATGCATCATCGATACGAGAACATTTTAAAGATTGAGCCAGAATTTCTATGAAAAATGCTGTTTTTCAAGTCGCATGAAGTATACCAGTTGTAGAAGGAATGTAAGAACGCTTTCCGTAACTTACATCATTGTGCAGATTATCAACGAGAGGCCTGAATGTAGCATCATGCATTGTCTTAAGCTATTTATGTGTCTCAGTAAACAGTGAGAGATCACAGCGACAGGAACGGATGAAGCCCTAACACTTACAATCCTTTCACCTGTGGATTACTAGCCATGTGTCAAATTGATAATTCGTACGTCACGAATTCAGGGCCGTACCAGAGGATTCATGTTTGGAGAGGAATCGTGCACTACCATCTAATTTTGCAATATCAGTTGTCAAATCACCTGGACGGACATCTATACATAGTACTTTTGCAAGAGATGTAGCTGGAAATATTAAACTCTATTTTAGAGGATATCACATGATGCTTGGGGTTTTAACACTAAGGGATAACAATTCATCACCGTGTGGATGTGGAGAACGTCTCTGCAAGCATCTGAAGTGATGTATTTGTCGTGGCAGTAAAAGCAAAGGCTGTAGTGACAAATTGACAGCCCACTCATTCAATTTATCATGTCTCAATTTCTTCAAGCGGAGTTATATGAAGGTCTCATATACGCGCGAAGGCAATACCATCTATTTCGATGAAAATCTCGTTACTCGAATATCTTATGGCGTCATACGAGAGATGCTTAGTTTATTTGTCAATGTTCTGTGATTACTCCAACTACGGTATAAAACCTACATTACTTTTGGAAGTCACAATTCTGAGCAGTTGATGTGATGGGAAATTTGATTTTGTTGAATAAATCACTTTAAAAAAAAATTCATATGTGCCCTTTCAATCTTTCTCTTTCTGCACTTATCATTTTACGACGGGCATCGCGAAATGATAAGAAACAGAGCCTCTTTATTTCTAGTGCTTTGTTGATTGAGTTCCAACCACAAAATGTCTGATTGTTTATGTTCGTTTAGTAATGTTCCTAAGAGTATGACCCGTTAGCTTAGAAATAAATGTCTTACATAAATTTTACAAATGAACCATAATATATACACACACATATATATATATATGTTGGAAAACTAAAGTTTTTTATTATAATAGCCACACACACACACAGATTATTACAATTAACTTTTTGGTCGTTTCTTTTAAGTTCGTTTTCTATTGACAATAGTCAAAATAATTTTTTGCATCCTACATTGGGATCCGAAAATGAAATGAAGTATTTTGAAGTACTATTTTTACTCAAGACCCATATTCTGAAAGTTCAATAAAAAGTATCTTAAGACTGAAAATCGCATTAGCTTTACAAGTTGATATAAAAATGATGCAAGGTTTTATTTTAAACACAAGAAATCGTTTGTCTAAAATATTTTTTTTTCACTTTAGGAGCTAATTCAAATTATAATGAAATTAATTTCACATGAAATTATAATTTTCTTTTAAGAAACACATATTTAATTTGTTTATTAACTTTATAAAGAACAATTTGGTTGTTTTAAGATTATTATAAAAGAAAAAGTTTAGAGGAAATTTTTTTCTGAAGAATGTATTTAGCACTTTTTCTGTGTTCTGTTATATCAAAGGCTTATTAAACTCCTAAATCATTGATCGGTAAGTTCTTATTAATAAATTATTAATGATAATAAGCAAAATTACAAGTGAATGATTTTTAATACAGGGGATATTAGGAACTGAGATATATCAAGATCTAATGAAAGCAGTTTGGATGTTAAGTGATTTTTGTCGTTTCTACCTGTTTCATCATATACTTTTAGGAGAAAAATGTTAAACATCAATTCCTTTTTATTTTTATCATCGATAAATCGCCAAAGGGTCATAAAAAGTTGTAGTGCTTGATGAACTCGCTGCAAGATTTATTGCTTTCGCCACCGTTATTGTAAAATCACTTGTATCTGCGGTTTTTCGAGATTTCAAATCAGGAAGTATTGCTCCACATCTATTTGGAAGTTGTTTCGAGAAACGAAAAACAGTTCTATGATGTAATAAGTTACTGTTAAGAAATAGTAGAATTTTCAGAAATAATAAAACACACCTGTTAAAATAACTTGCAAAGGAATTTTTCAGGTTCTTAGGTCAAGAGTGACGTAACCGTAGTCTGCCACTTTTTCGTTCGCTTAGAAAAAGTAAAAGTGGATGGAAAATTGAAAAATAACCTATTGAAAAATTGTAAAATGTGAAACGTTATTTGTACACAAACGGAATATAGTTCGGTGAATATCATTTGGTACTAAAAATAATACAAATACATTTTATTTATTAAATATAACAGTGCATACATATTTTAACAGTGTTAAAAACTTTTAGCCGTTAAAATAAGAGTGAAAATCTTGTTCCAGTAGGGAGAAATACATTGATTTAAATTATAGGAAATTATTCATCCTATTATGAAATTTTAATTTTACTAAACTGATTAACTGATTTAAATAGTTTTCTATCTAAACACCGTCGTAGTTTAGAAAATAATTATCAAATTAATATATCCTACATTTTTTTAAATCCTTAACAAAATAATTATTGAGATTTTAATCCGCTTAAATATTAGTAGTACGATGAAAAGAGGACGTTAAAAATAAACTTAATGCCGTATGCTTAGTATACTTAAGCGTATATATTTAAGATCTGCATTCACGGAGATGAAATCGGATTGGCGTGTCTCAAACTAATAAATCTTTGTAAAAGCTAACTGTGTTCGAAAAATTAACTCCTTAACTAAGCCCGAAAATACTCGTGTATCTTGATAAAATCTATACTGACCATGATCTGTTATAATGAATTGTATAATAATTAATAAAATAGTTATAAAAATAACATACATAATAGTATTAATACATATTCACAATCATGTTTAAAACGAAGCAATAAAAAAAAATTGCAAATTTTAGATATTCTTCTAATTTTTTCGAAGCACTACAGCCGGTTATCGGCCAAGGTTGTCTCAAGCTATATTCTTCCATCGGTTAACTCTCAAGTCCTTCAACTACTATTCTACTTTTATCCATCCACCTTGTTCTTGGTCTTCCTCTTTTCCTTTTTCTCTCTGGAGTTTGGAAAGTTATTTTCTTAACAGGAGTTTCATCACTATATCGAAATACATGTCCCAGCCACCTTATTTGGGAAGCCTTAATCACTTTGACTGTGTTGGGTTCTCTGTATTTCGATTGAAGTTCAAGGTTGCATCGAATTCCCCAGATTCTGTTTTTTCTAACTGCACCAAAAATTTTAAAGATTTTTTTCTCGAAAGTCATCAATTGCTCTTCTTTGTTAATTGTCCAGCATTTGCTGCCATATAAAACAATTGATCTTACTTGAGTCTTGTATAACTGTATTTTTGTTTTGCTGCTTATATATTTAGATTTAAACTGGTTTCACAATCCATTGAAACGTCGTGAGTAGATAACAAAGAAAAATTGTCACAGCTTAATTTTAAAATTAAAGCAGTATTTATTTGCTTCATAGGTTACTATAGTCTCACACTATACTACACTATAGTTACTATAGTTATAAAGACACAGTTATATGCCAAGCCTGTGCAGTCAGTCTAAGTCACGGGAATTCCAGCTTTTTCCCGAAAGGCACTCGCCAATCCCTTTTCTTTCAGGGCTCCTCTCCAGTTTTCTCCATCCAGGGCTCTGTATCAAGTTCCCTAAAAAAAACCCTTTTAAACACCAGGGGCGGGTCCACAACAGGCCCCTCGTCTCTTCTCATTGGCAGGTCACAAATGTCCGCCCTCGTCCCCGGGCCACATTCGTGTCCTATTTGTGCGGCAAACACAAATACATACCCTGTCAGTCTGGAATGTAAATGTGCCATCATTCTTGTGGAACACCTGGGGATACACTTGTCTATCACACCACCTGTGTTCTATAATCCCATTCTCTCGACACCGACCGAGGCGACAGGATTCTTTCATACTGGCTTCGAATATTGTCAATGGGGTTCCTGCTCTCTTTGGATATTGTAACTTCCAGACTGGGTGTCGGCGTTTGCCCGAGGTCAGACAATAAACAATGACCCCATGGCCACATGCTCTTGTTACCTAACATCTGTTTGGAGCCATAAGACTTCGCATGAATAGAAGGGTGAGGTTCACCCCAATCGAAGACGTCACACCGTGATAACATCTGTTAGCCATCTTGATTCTATTTTTGACTTCAATTTTTATGTCATTACTATTATTTACAATTGTGCCTAAGTATTTAAATTGAGTCACTAGTTCAAACTTATATTCATTAACTTTCAGTGGTTGTAGATTTGAGATTCTGTTTGTTATTGCCATTAATTTAGTTTTTTCTTCGTTCACCGTCAATCCTAGGTTTTTTGCTGCTGCCTCGAGTGCACTGAAAGTCTCAACTATAGTAGCCTTAGTTATTCCCACGATATCAATATTATCTGCAAATGACAGCAGTTGTATTGATTTAAGGTATCCGACTACGTTCGGAACCGTGATTTTAAAAAGGCGCATAAATGGATAATTTTCATGTTATTTAGTATCACTTAGATTAGATTACATGTATAAAATTGTTTTAAGGACATTTTGACAAAAAAAAAATTATTTGAATACAATATTTTGGCAAAAAATTAACTTAGAATAATCTCTTTTCAAAATGTTCTCCTTTTGTGAAAAATGCTTCTATTATAATAATATTTTGCCTGTATATAGCTCAGACTTCTGTACAGAAGCTCAACTATGATTTTTGAAAAATTCATATTATTTGCAGAGTTACAACCCATTAAAATAATTATCGGCGTATTTTTCTTAAAATGTCTCCCCTCTGTTATCGTAAAGCATGGATAAACCCTCTTCTAAGTTATATATTTCAAAAATTCTAGTTGAGCCTGTGAAGAAAGGTCTTATCTATGCAGGCAAAATTTTATTATAATAGAAGTATTCTTCGCAAAAGGAGAATATTTTGAAAATGGGTCATTCTATGTTCATTTTTTGTCAAAATATTGTATTTAAATAATTTTTTATTGTAATACTATTCTCAAAACAGTTTTATATACATTTCAAATCTAAGTGACACTAAAAATAAATATTATCCATTTATACGCTTTTGCAAAATCACGATTCTGAACGTAGTCGGATACCTTAACAAAAATTGTTTTCCCGAGTTTGTATACTAGAGCCTCTAATTGCCTTCTCTAGTGCTATATTAAACAGATGACACGGAAGTGAGTGCCCTTGTTTCAGTCCCTTTTCAGTACAGAATGCATCCGATAATTCTGTATGTGTGTGTGATCTCAACTTTACTCCACATTTTACTCTGCTGGGTGCCATTCTTATTAGGTTAACCAATGCTTTAGGGATTCCCAACTTCAACATTGCCTGATAAAATTTCTCTCCAATGATGTTATCCTAAGCTGTTCAAAAGCCAATAAAAAGATGATAAGTAGCTACATTATATTCTCTGGTTTTCTCATGTTTTTGTCTAATGCTGTGTATTTGATATGTAGCTAATCTTCCCTTTCGAAATCCACTGGATACTCTTACACAAAATAGTTAAATTAAGGGGATAATACCAGTTAAAGGAGGATTTAATGTAAGTTTTATTTTATATTTAAAAGTGAATTTTATTAAAGATACATATTAACACCATTGGAAAGAAGATTACTATGCTTTAAACGCATTACATTACATGACAGTCAAGTTTTTGTAATCGCATTGAAGGACCGTAGTAATTATTCAGTATTATAGAAATATAAAAGTTAGGAAACATTGTTAAAACAAAGAAGTAAAAAATTTTTTTCTTTAATTCAAAATTTTTTGAAGTTATTATTATTTTTATACTACTAATATTTTTTTTGGTCTGGTTGACGTAGTTTTAGAAATTTGTATGTGTATGCGCATTGTGTAGCGTGAATTTGTTAGAAATTTTCAGCAATGTGAATGAAACTGTTACAAATTTCTAATGGTAAAAAAAAATGAAAATGTAATGAATGCTTCGAGGGATGACGTAACTATATAAAGTACTGTAGTACCCCTACTTCCACAAATCGCAAATTACAAAAGACAGGAATAAAATCGCTTAACGACTGGCCCAAACAGGGATTCGTCTAAAGCAGTGTTCCTCAACCTATTTATCGTTGTGGACCGGTCAACGTTGGATAATTTTACCGCGGCCCGCTGAGGGGGAGAACGTTGATTGTTTATATTTTAGATTGTTTTAATTTAATAATTTTATTTTAATTGTATTTAAACGTGCCTTCAGAATAAAATATAGCTACATCAAAAATGAATATAAAGTGATTTAACAAGGAATATAAAGTGATTTTCATAAAAAGTAGCCCAAACCGAAGAAAAATATACCGCAGTAAATAAAATGAAAATAATTTAATGTTTCTTGTGCAGATCAGAAGTATTTGATCTACGGACTGGTACCAATCCGTGGACCGGGGGTTGGAGACCATTGGTCTAAAGTACTCACAGAGTAGTTGTGGACCGATAGGTTGGAGGTTCAAATAAACAGTCTTGTCTACAGCTTCCTCTGAAGTACTATCTGAATTCACTGTGTTTAAAATTTTAAATCTGATAGATTGCGAGTATGTTTCTTGTAGATTAAAAAAAAAGTAAGATATATATCACTAACGCCTTAAGCAGTCTATTGTTTTTGCCCAAAATGTTCCAAAAAAGGGCACATTTTTTATTGTACATAACTAAGCATAATACCTAACAGAATGTGAAAATGGAAGTATTTTATTTTAATTTTCAATTTTAAAGTTTTCACACAATTTTTTTATTTTATAATTGGGAAACACAAAACCCCTTAAGGTTTGCTTTTTATAAGTACACTCTGCGTGCTATAAAGAATGTGTTTTGAATTTCTTTCATACTTACAAAAACATTTCATGTTCGTATCTCTTTTTCAAACGGTTGAGGATTTTGTATGTGTGCATATATATGCGCACACAATTTGAAGCAAGGTGTCATACTAAGTCTTTCATTGCAATGGGGACTCAGGTAATATCGGTTTTTCTTAATTATTTTTATTATTTTCATTTCTTCTCAAGCAATGCATTGCACATTGCCTTGCCAATTCCTTTTCTTTATCGAATATTTTCAAGAATAAAAATTCCCGCCTTCACCACAAAGAAAATCCCGTATGAGAATTATTTCAGTACCATGGACAAACTTCATCTATTACAAACACTAGCCCTAAAAATTTCATTATAAGAATTAAAAATATGTGCAAATCAAAGATAGAAAAAGAAAATATCAATGGCCGTGCAGCGTACGGGCAAACCGGTTGTAGCCAGTTTTCAGTAGCCCGTACGGTGTACGGGAAAAATAGTTAAGGGGTTAAACACAAAAAAACAGAAGAATATTCAATTCTCTAAAGAAGAATCCCGTTTTATAATTTAGGTCAACCTTACAAATTATTAACACTTTAACACTTAACAGTTTTAAGTACTTTAGACATTAAAACTCGAAAACTATGCATTTTTCTTGTCCTTCAAAAAAGGTGATACGTGAAGTTGTAGGAAAAATCGACATTTGTATGGTTGAATTGAAAAATGATTTCGTGATATGTTGTGACACAGCTCTATCATGTTAAAGAAAAGAAATAAAAATATATTCTTTAAAGGTTGTTTTTGTCGATCTGCGTGATCAAGCACATCAAGACAAGTGGAATAATGTTTAAACAGACCTTTTGATGAATGGCATTTCTAGTTTTAACACCAAATATATATAGAAAGAGAGAGATTATTTTTTTTCCATCAAAAATGAGTTTGCTCTTCTCTTGTTTGAGTTTCTTAATAAATGTGAATGAAGTTAACGTCATTCTTCTCTTTATCAGAATAAATAAATTTATTTTGTTAAATGTGTGTACCTTTACTCATTAGAAGAAAATATCAAACTGGTTTGAATAATCTCTAAAAACATTCTGATAAAACTCAGGTAATTCCCCATAAAGAAGAATACATTAAAGTTTCATTATATAGGGCACACACACACACACACAAATTATCATAAAACTCATTAAAGGGAGAATTTTTTTGAATTAACTCAGGAAATGATTTCTGAGTGAATCATACCTTGTGGTTTATAACGAACAACTCAAATAAGGTTAGCAACAGTTTTACCTAAGACATGACTTAAATATGATGTCATCGAGATTTAAAATTACTTTCTTACACTAATACGATTACGTGTATGAAAGAAGTATGTAATTTATTTTAAAATTTGCGTTTTTGTTTCAATTATATTTGTTACACTTGTAATTATTTTTATAGAATTCTGTATTCATGATTCTGTATGCTGAACTAATAAATAATTTTATTCATTTTTAAATAATAATTGCTTTTGAAATATTGATAACTGTCACATAATATTATCAACCATGAACTCTTTATCAGATTACTAAACATGGAAACATACTTCATACTTATCAATAGGCATATTTTGTATTAAGAAGGTTTAACCTCCATATTTTATGCGAAGAATAATTAATGTTTTAGTAGCTTAATCATTTGTAAAACCCCATCAACTCAATTATTTTTACTGATTTTTCCAACTTTCATGTGATTAAGTACCTTGTTTGAGTTTTGTATCTGTTTTTCAAGGTTAACACACACACACAATGCAATATTTCATCCATAACTATAAATATAAACAACGCAGAAAGCCATTGTGGAAATAAAAATAATATTTGACCAATCAGAAATCTTAAATTGACACATATAAAAAGAAAAGGTATTTAATTATTTCAATATTGTGTTGAGAAGCAGAAATTCTCCAATAATTTTCCTTATGAAATTTCAAAAGTTTAATATCAAGTGACAGTTGATTTGACTTCTTAGCATTTTAGCAAGTAATATAACGAGCATTTAAATACATCGTTCTGTTGGTAAAAATATCGACCGGAACGTTTTGACCCCATGTCATAAAAAAAATAGCTACAAAAAATAAAGTTACAATTTTTAAACATTACTCCCTTTCAACTTATTCAATAAAAATGTTTCGCAATAATATATATATATATGTATAGAATAAAAAGATAAAAAGTGATTAAAACAAGTTTAGAAATTTATATCTCGTAAATAGTTACTTATTTCAACATAGCACAGTTATATCACCTAATATTATTATCTGTATAAGTATTTATTTAGTCAGTGTTTTCTATTGTATGATTTAAATAGAAAAAAAATTTTTTTTAAGATAAAACTGAACGTGAGTCTTCTTTTTTCAGTTACCGTGAGATATAAAACGACCCTTATTATAAAACGACTTTAAATTATAATCTTCGATGCACTTACGACTTCTTGCTCTAGATTACTTCATTATTTAAATTCTTTTAAAAATTGCTAGAAAATTAACTAAACACTATTTGAGCTACTTAAACTTTTTTAAACTTTGCTCATAAGAAAATAATACAGCAAAATTTGGCTCTATAATCTTAGAAAAACTGGTAAGAATAACAACTACATAATAACAATAAAAATAATATGAAGTGTCTATTATAACTTTCATAATACTAACTAAAAAAGAGATCGTGATTATAAAAATAAGTCATGTTGCAACTGATCTACTTCGTTAGGAAGTTTCATGCTGCTTTTATAATGGTTTTCGAGCTGGAAGGAAATATTAAATTGAGTATGTTGAGTTTGTTTCCCAGACATGACGCCACATGATTATCTTTTCCGGTCTGGAGCTATTTTAAACAAACATTGTGTGTTGGAAACCTCACGTGGCTGAAGGTATGAAAATAGCTTTTAGTATCAAAATAGAGTCGTCATTAAAAGATGAGATAGTTAGATCATTTTAAAATACTTAAAGCACTAGTTACTGCGATGTTTGACACTATAGATTTCAAGATGAGCATGAATGAATGGGATACAAGAGCTTTTTGCTTTTTTAGAATATTTTTAAAAAGACTGTTTCGTACAGTATTAAAACCACATATTTGACTTTCCTAATTTTCAAAATCATGTTTCACTATTTTATATTTTATACCATAAAAGCATTTGGGTCTTTTTTTTTTTGCATGTTGAAACACAATGTTGCATGTTTGCACAAAATTATGTTCCACAATTTTATACTTTATACCATAAAAGCATTTGATTTTTTTGGTTTGTATGCTGAAGTGAAAAATTATGATTTGAATGTCTCTAAATTTGAAGAACTCTATATAGCATCCGAAATCATAGAACATTCTATCTCTATTCCATACTATATTGTTATATAGAATAACGACCGGAACCTGTTAAGGCTTTACAATTTCTTCACTTGTGAAAAGGCATAACTATACAATTGCTCACAATACACAAAATTTATATGAGGAATATATTATTGACAACCCTTTGAATTCGGGTCACTGTGTAATTTTCACGCCTCTTAGTAAAGCCCACTTCCCAAACCTAAGAGGTGCTTTCGATGTCATACCGTTCTAGATATGATAGATTTTTTGTACCTTATAGGAACTTTCTGACACTTATTTACGTCTGAAAGACTTGCGCAATTCTTACTTGAGAGGGTGTTATACGCTCGTACCATATTGATCAAGAAGACTAGTAAGGATTCCTCTGCCCTTTAATCTTCCTTCTTTTTAGCTCCCAAGTTTGAAACTAGTAGGCAGCCTTGAGGGTTTGATTAGATTTTGATTTCAATTTATGTCGTACTGTTAAGCAACACGGGGGATATTGGAAGAGAACCTCACAATTTTGAACTAAGGTCAATGAGGAGGCACTTCACCTGGCACCCCCGCTCCAAACTTCCCCACCTCTCTACATGGAGGGAATACGCGAGACTCTAGAACGCCGGGCACGTGTTCGTGTCTTCAACTAATCGGCTATTACGGCCATCAAGCAGCCTGGAGGAATTACACTGTATAATCACACGGAATTATATTAAGGATATTTTTTATTCAAAAAAGAATCAACACTTTAATATCACAGATAACTCTATGTGATATGTTAATATACAAGTATATATAAGTTATTTTAATTACAGTTCATTTTTTACTGTAAATGTTTCGTAGGATTGGGTGAAAAAGTTATGTAATACAAACTATTTCGAAAAAATTAATTTCTAATGTAATTTTGAGGAATGACATACCAAAATCTTATTAACTGTGCATTACTGGAATTTTGTATTGCAATCGAATTGAAATATAATTTTACATTCCAACTTTGGTAAATGTAACGTAATAAATTTTTAATCAAATTATTTACACCGTGTTTCTGATTGCGTTTTTGCCATGCAACAATGTAACAACTCAGGATAATGAAGAATGAGGGGGAAAAAAGCGTAGGCGTGTAAAAGGTGGTTTTTTTTTTTTTTTTTTTTTGGGATAAAAAAAAAGTTCTTTATTCAACAATCGGTGAAAAAAGTATTTAATTCGTCACTTTTAACTTTATACTTATTCTTTCCTAGGAAAAAAAGGTTAATGAATTGTATGACTAGAATCATTTAAATTTATTTTAGTTCTCGAAGAGTTCTTAATAAAACTATTAAGGTATCCGAATAGGTTGAAAAAAAGTTTTTCTATTTGTTAAATGTTAGGACCATTAGAAAAATGAAAAAAAGAAATATAAATATTGAGGGAAAAGAAGGAATAATATATAAAACTGGAGAATCTTAAGTTGTGTTCTTCCAGTATTTACTTTATCTAACCTATAAAAATACTTTTAAATGACCTTTTTGTACAAAATGAAACTATCACGATAATTTGTGCACAAAAAAATGAGATGTTTCCAAAAAAACATAATCCAATAAAATTCATTGAAGTTTGTAACACTTTTATAATTAGCCCCTTAGAGTGTAACAAACGGTAGGTTTTCAGATAGTTACATTTAATCCTATTTTATAGACATTTTTAGCTTAGAACTCAAAGTAATTTTGGCGAAAAATCGTTAATGTCTAATTTGAAGAATACATGTAATTTATATAACAATTAGAACTCTAAATCTATTATGTTCTTTCAAACAATAAAATTCTTCTAAAAATCAATTTTTGAAAAACTGGTCTCCGAGCCTAGTCGGATACCTTAACATGCTGATTAATTCCTAATAGCTTTTAAATTAGTTTAATAAAAACAAGAGTAAGCTGCGCATCTATTTTCAGAATGATCTTGTAAATGCCGGTCTCTGTGTACAAGGTATTTTCCCATGTGGAAGGTGAACAAGATTATAGAGCGGAAGCGGGTAAATCCAAGTTGCATTTACTTCTCTTTACTCAACGTTTTCTTCCAATTTCAAATAACTGGTTTAGCAAAACCACAATATGGACTTCTTACAAAGCACTTAAGTGAAGCGAAACTTTTATTTTTAACATGTAGGCGTCTGAAAGATGAATGTAGGCCAAAGAAGGTATTCCGTTAGGCCACATTCTAAAGAAAATGGGAGGTGAAAGCTTTGACTATTGATCCTTTTCACTTTTTTTGTTTATTCAAAAGAAAAAGTTTTCTTTTTTTTTTTTAAAAAAAAAAAAGAAAGAAAGAATGCGTTTTGATCTCTTTTCAGTATCAGGAAAAAAATTGAAAATGCTTAGTTTCGTCTAATGAGTTACTATCCGTTACCCTATTTGCTAAATTCTTGTTTCGCATCTCGTATCATTTGGGAACAAACAGTAACAAAGGCTTTCTTTATTTTTTGTAGAGACGGCGCCCATTATTCTTAATAGGAAATTAAGGCTGAAACTTCTAATTCGTGCTGTTTGAGATGGATTTGTCTTTCATTATAACGGCGATACTTTTTTTTTTTTTTTTTATATTTCAAGCATTCTTTCTAGTGGGAATTATTAAAATAGTTTGCAAGAAATGGAAAGAATGATTCGTTACATATTTTTATACTTCTTTCCTTAATATTCGAGGAAATACTATTTAGAGAAAAGCAGAAACTGCAATGTTTTACGTAAAGAAATTTCATATGATCTTTTATACCTATACAAGACTTTAATTTTCTTGAGAAATTTTTTAAAGTAACTTAGTTTGAGAAAAATATATTCTGTAACATTATATACTAAACTAATCGTGGTATTCTTTAATATATGGATTCCGTCACATTATAATATACTGAAATGTCAAAACTCATGGGATAACTCCTAATATCACGTGGAACCTACTTTTGACCACTTCACACGGCATTGAGCAATCTTCAAAAGTCTCCTGAAGAGATATTCACTACCATGCTTCCTCTTTAACCACCTATAGTTGCGAAAGTAATGTCGGTGCAGGATTTTGAGCTTCAACTGACCATTCGGTCATGTCTGACATATGTTCTATGGCAGGGGTGGGTAATCTTTATGGATCAAAGTGCCCTTTTTTCTTAAGAAGTGTTTGATGAAGTAGAGACGTGCCGTCAAATAATTTTGACTTGTGATAAAATTGGGAAAATAATAAAACTAAATACTAACAACTCAAAACTCTTTATTTACTAAGAAAAAAATACCTTTTGTACTGTATAGTTGAAATTTTTTTAGTTATACGTGTAATTGAAATTGAAGTAACATTAGTGTGACTTCTGTTGCTGCAGATTGTGTGTGTGTGGATGACAAATAACTTATATTACGATTGTAAGGCGTTACTTTTAATTGAATGCATGCTGAGTTGGAGTCATCTGCCAAATGGTTTTAAAGCAATTAGTTATTTTTGTGGGGTTTACTTTTTGACAAGAGGATTTGTGATTTGTTTCAAAATGCCGTTTTACAGACGTTCTGCATGCCACTGTTCCAGAACATAAAACACGCACTGCTTTGTCGTCTTTACTAATAATACCATATTTTTCTAGACTCACCAAGTTTGAAATTCTCTGCTACACTTGCTATCTTGCACTTTTTGTTCTGAACTAGCCATGTTGAATAACAGTTAAAAATCGTAAATATAACACAAATACACTTTAAAATACTGTTGTGTCAACGAAATTGACTATGCTATGCGTAGACGAATATTGCTTCATAAGCAACTGTAATCCACGACGTAACTAAGACAAGGCAATAACAAACATGGGGTTCCCCGACGCCCCCGACCGAACACTCGCGTTTGTACAGTAATCTAGGGTCTTACCTATAGGTTCACGAGTTCAGCACAGGCGCTGCAGCCGATGTCGTGCAGTTAGTAAAGGCACTAGAATCGCAGTCTTCAGTTGCCATATTTCGTAAGTAATATTCACTACACTGTTTTCCCAGACACGTTTATTGTACGTCCCACATTGATTGTTGCTGTTATTTAATGCAGTGTTACTTGTCTGATCATTCTTACTGCGCTACACAGACGTTATGAGTCTTCAAGTAGATAGAGTCGCGCTATTTAGTTAGCTATAGTGTGGTAAGTAATGCGTGAAATTATATATTTTCTTTATATTCTTGACATTGTGCATCGAAAAAAAAACCCCTAATTTTCCGACATTGAATGACCAATGCATCTAACTTCAATTACTTTTATACGTTCACTCCTTTTAATTCCCGTCGAGCGGCCACAATCAGGCCAGGGAAATTTTTCTCATGAATCAGTCGAGAACATTTGAAAACCCAGACAACGTACAGCCTACTTATTTATTTTTTATACGATGCTAATGCTACCTGGATGATTGCAAATTGGTATCCCACGGGTAGGCTTTGTGATATTTTGTTCTTTTTCCCAGTGTTTTCAGTAGAGTTTGCAATTCCGTGTTATATTTTTAATCCCGGGATTAGGATTGGACTACACATACTAAAATACTTATACATTAACATAGTTGAAACTACAAAATAAAACAGAAAATATAATTAAAAAATTGGCTTAATATTTTTTATTTATTGAAACAAATCAAAACAAAACTTATTTCAACGTAAAAAAAAAACAAATAAAAATAGTACATAATGAAATTTAAAAAAATTTCTTTACTACTTGTGTTTTTGTTAATAAGCTTTTAAAAAACACAGCTCTTCCAGCATTTCATCGTTCAAACGGCTTCTTATTTTTACTATAAATTATACTGACGAAGACAATGCTCATTCAGACTCGACACTAATAGGCTTTATCGTCATTAAATAGGAGTATGCTCTTTTCAGGTAGGTACCACGTCTTCCTCCATTTTCAAAAAGATAATTCTTTAAAATATTTGTCAGCGTCTCAAATCTAAAAGCCCACATTGATTAGTGCATATCCCTCTTTGTTAACTTTATCTAATTCTTTTGCTACACTTAATGGTTTTTGTGTACAAATTGATTCAGTTATTGAATCAGAATGTGAATTAATTTCAAGTGTTACCTCACTTGAAATTGAAGATTCACTTGTAATTGAAGAAGGAACTGTGAAAAAATTTATTCCTGAGACGTTGCTTATCCAATTGGGTAAGTAATGCAGTAAACCACTTAGATCTGTGTGACGTTCTCTGATATGAGAAATACGAGCTGCATATAATTCTTATAGCATTTATAATTGCACAAAAAATTCTTCGTACATATTTCATTTAAAAAAATATAAATTTTCAGAGAATTAAATTCTTAGAAAATTTTGATGGGAAAAAAATTTCAAATTATAATACAAACAAAAATTAAATCCCGGGGTCAACTATTTTCATCCCGGGATTTGAAGAAACACCGGGATGCTGGGGCTGCAAACCCTAGTTTTAAGAGTCTATCTTTTTACGAGTATGGTGAAATTTCGCTAGCTTAATGATAACATTTGTTTCTTGTAATGATCAAAAGATTTTCTTTTCTTTTTAAAGGATTCATAAAAATATAACACGAAGAAGGAAACAAGATTTATATAATCAGGAACATGTTATCAATTTCGTTATAGTACAAGGTCTTCGAACTAACTGATGATCGAATCGTATGTTTAGTCTTCAAAAGTTCATGACCTGAAACGAGATATTTTTTCGATAAAATCCAGTATAAAAAATAAGTCTTAATCTTCAATTTAGTGTGCGTTTGTAAAACATTTATCTTTGCATTTTTTTGCAATTCACGTTCAAAATATACTGTATAAAAAGTAAAAAAGTTTTCTGATGTGCACAAAATAAAGTTGTAAGTGATTTTGCATAATCAGATTTTTGTTTTTGTTTTTTTTTGTTTATTAATGCGTAAAATAACTCTTTCCTAGTTTTTTTTTCATACGACTGAAAAATACAGGAAATAATAAAAAGAGTAAAAAATTGACCTACTAGATAAAAGGAAATAATGCGTAATCCTATTGACATCCTTCCGTTTCAAGAAATTTTTGTAATTCGGACTGTTTTTACGAAATAAAGAAAAAAGACAAATTCTCACAAATAAAATATATTTTGCTTGGTATTATATTTTCATGTAGTGGATTAAAAAACTTTGAAGAAGAATTAATCTAGGAGAAACTAAGAAATAAAAAGGGAGAAAAATACACAGCTTACATTTCCCCGACGTAACCACAAATATGAAAATAATTCAATTTTATCTACAAATTAATAATATCTGTAGAAAGTCTTTTTTTAAAAAAAAAAAATGTCTGGCAGTTTTTAAATAAATGTATTTTAAAAAATATATATATATAAAAAAAATCGAATCTAAGCATTTACTATATTGAATAATTATACAATTAAAGATCTGATGCAATTATGAAAATGAGAAAACAATCCGGAACACTAGTTATGCGATGAATCTCATAAGAACCCAAGTTAATAGATGAGGCAGTGGCTTAACGTGCACCCCAGTATCGCGAGGGGGGGGGCAGAGTGCTAGGGGGCCCACAGCCGGAATGACGCCGAGTAGGTATTGGGCCAGCGGGCCCAAAGCCGGAATGACGCCAAGTAGATATTTGGGCTTCAAGCCCAAATCCTAACTTTGTAGGGGGTCCCTAACATTCTCTATTACGTCACTGGGGTGAGGCAACAAGATACAATCATTTTCTGGGAAATCATGTAGATTGCAATTTTGTTTTGAGGCTACGTTTAAAGTCTTAAATTATTGTTTGAAAGTTCGAAATCAATTGCAAAAGATTGATTCAAAAATTTAAAAATCAGCTAGTGAAGAATTACAAAGTATATCATTCTTCATATATACGTGAAATAATTGAATCAATTTCTAATTTTTTACAAAAATAAGCGATAATGTCAAGGATTACTTTTAAGTTATTACAAAAAGGGGAAGGAGGAGTTTGGCAGACCATGTCTGAAAGAAAAAGTAGAAAGTCTTCTGTTGCTTCAGTGGGGGGTTGAAACTAATAAGGGAAGTTAAAAGTGTCGTCTGCAAGGAAATGCATAAATTTCAAGCTGAGATTTGAAGGTCAAGGCGAGAATATTAAACTAACTAAAGTAAAGTTAAAACTAAGCAAAACAGGAATATGAAAGTTTGTAATTCAGTTTGCGAGGCTTAAAAACCACATTAAATGGATTAATTAAATAAGAAATTAGTGTAGAGGTGTAGATTCACAGAATGGTTAAGGTTCGGGCGAGGTCTAAGAGTATATATAAGTGAAGTTTTTCATTGGATTTCGAATAGGGCGTCAGAGATTTTTCATTTGTTATGAATACCAAAATTTATAATTTTTCTTAAATGAATCTAAATAAAATACTTTGCGAAAAATTACGCAATATTTTCTGAATTTTTTTTTTTTTTTTTTGCTTTGAATTAAAAGCACATTTCTGAAGCTTCTTAAAATTCTAGTTTATTTAACTGTGATGATGATTTATTTTCTTTAATTCTGTAAGGAAACAAGTGGAATAAAAAGACAGAAAATAATAATTCAGCATGAATATTTGAAAAAATAGAGTAGATATGATCTTAGCGAAGAATCATTTTTAGTTAAGAAAGCTTTTGATGCATCGCTTAAAATACCTATCAATTTTACGCGTAAATACAATTTTTTTTTCATGATCTCTTAGATGAAATTTAAATTTATATATATTTATATATAAATCATAATAAGTAGATTGAAATTTTATATATATCTACATTTTCTTTTCTATTTATCTAGTTCTCCTTAATAAGCGAAGTTTAGTTTGGAGAAACTAAAGCTGATGCATACACATCACACTTTTAACTACCACACCTTACAAGGAGAGTTTATAAAAGACTTCTTTCCATTCAATTAACGCGGTGCTTCTCAAATTTTCAATATTTGTGACCCAAGACTCAATCCTAATTTTCATCGCACCCCCTCCCCCTTCCATACAAATGGCAATCCATTGAATTCAATAATACTATACTTTGAAGCTAAAGCTACAATACGACTTTAACCTCTTAAGTGACACCGACGTATATATACATCTCGCTCAACTGGTGCGTTAAATACCCCGGAAGTATATATACGTCTTTGTGAAGTACTATCTTTTCTGTGCACTGATATTCTTAAAATTATTCAAAAGTCTTTAGAATGCAATAAAAGGGCCTTGACAGTGTTTGCGAAGGATTTACTTATTTCAGAGGATTTGCAAATCGCGTAACTTTTAATCGGCACAGTTATTGTTAATAAACCGTACAAATTATTAAGAGAAGTGTTAATTTTTTTGCATATAATTTTATATGTGACAAGCTCATGGGTCCACTGGTAATTATTAAACTTGTTCTTTACTTAGTATTGTTAAATTAATTATAAAATACATTCTGCAGTACATTTATAAGTGTATTCAGTGTAAATGTTAATTTTATTTTTTATTATGTCAGAATGTACATTTTGTTTATTTACATTCAGTAAAATAATAATTTTTTGAAATATTCTTTTGTTTTCGATTTTTCAATATGCTCACGCTTTCTTCGTAGAGGTATCACGCCCTCCTAGGGGGCACGCCCCACAGTATGAGAAAAGGTGAATTAACAATATCCCGGAAACTTTGACGGTCGGAGTGAATGAATAAGCAGAAATATGGCTGGGTAAAACACACACACAAAAGAAACGTATGTCATGAATAATATCTGAATCAGGGTTCTTGCAATCACAAATAAAAAAAAAAAATGCACGAACCATCAGATTTTGAAAACAGAGCAGGTGCTATACCAGAGTAGGATCGCATTTCAAAAAGGTCTTAACACATAAATTTTTGATTATGATAATAAAGGAAACGCGAAAGCTTCTATTAAAATGGACAGCTTTCATTTTTGAGAAAAAAAAATTTCACGATAACACAAATTTTACTTCTTATTTTACCAAAATTATTTCCGTAACATAATGATGTCTATAAGGACTTTTTATAAATTTTATTGCCGGTAAAGATTCGTAGGGTATTAATTTTCTTTATACACCTTCAGACGAAATGATTTCGTAGACATTTTTCAAGAATGGAACTAACTGCACATTAACACTTGAATTTGAATAAAATAATTTTATAGAAAATGTCTTTAGAGTTTTCACCATATGCTTAGTTATCGAAACTAAGATTTATATTAAGTTGGCACTTTTTGTTGCTATTACATATAAAAATATATATACAGTCGGACCTCTGTATAACGAAGTCTAAATCCCGGAAAAAAGTTCGTTATACGGAAAATTCGTTATATAGAGGTTCATCTTTTAATATACTTTATATAAACCACATAAAACAAATTTTAAATTGTTTAACACTATATATTAAAAAAAGTAATTATTCACACCTTTTTTTTAAATTAATATATGTTTATTTTATATGTCTTTCCCATCAAAAAAGAAAGAACGAAAAACTGCAAGGAAAACAAGAAAAAGAATGTCGTAGAATTTACTATATTTCTAATATTAAAAAATAATTTTACACTAAAATTATTGAATTTTAAAGACATTTTATAACTTAAATCATACAAGTACATACATTATTTTATAATTAGAACACGGAGACACGGGACAACTCCACTGAGGGTGAAAGAGGATATCGAAGACGTTTCTAATGAACTGGGCAATGATGGTTAAGGGGTCTCAGGGGTGTTAAATTTTTCTTGCACTTCTTGGATGAAACGTCCAGAACTCTATTGCTCTCGGCGAGTTAGGATCTGATAAAACCAGTTCAAGATTTATGACCACCATAAAATACGTTAAAGAGAGAATAACTTGAAATTTTTTCAGAAATACTTTAAAAAAAGGGAGAACAAAAATTAAATCACAAAAGAAAAAGTTCGTTATATAGAAAATGCGCATCGCTATAGAGAGGTAATTTTACGAAGAAAATTCGTGAAATGTTCAAGGTTCCAGGAAAAAGTTTGCTATATAGAAAAATTCGCAATATAGAGGTTCGACTGTATTTCCATTTC